>WBMZ01005621.1:0-21607 GCA_013400975.1 Atrichornis clamosus
ATAGATATTTTTAATATTAAAAGGGGGGAAAAATAGACCACTGTGCTAGCAAAGTCCCTGATGATGGTTTCATGTATGCCCATAGGTCTCTGGCTGGTGATTCCGGCGGTTTCGAGGCTTCTTCTGGTCCTGCTGCTCCTTGGCTTTGAGGCCAGCCAGTGGCTGCGGGGGGCTGGCGGCCGTGTGCCGCCAGTAGCCCTGGCAGTACTGGTCCAGGAGTCCCATTTCAGGCTGGGTGAGGAGCTGCAGCAGGTCCTGGTAGCGGGGAGTGGGGGCACCTGGCAGGCCGGGGGGGGTCTCTGCCTGGACCAGCACGGCGTGGACGGCGCGGCTGCTGAGGACGCGGAGCTGCACCTTGGTCACCGTGTGCTTGAAGTTGTTCTCGGTGGCGGTGCAGGAGTAGAGGCCGCTGTCGGTGAGCTGGAGGGCGCGCAGCAGCAAACCCTGCTCTGTGCGCAGCACCCGGCCCTCCACCCGCAGCTGGGGGGGAGAGGGGGCACGGCTCAGCTGGCTGGCAGCCGGCACCCCCGGCACCCCCGGAGCAGTGCTCTGCCCTACCTCTTTCCGCCGGTCACTGTTGTCCTTCTGCAGCAGCCACTTGACACTGGCCTGGGGTGAGCGGGGCTGGCACTCCAGGAAGGCAGTGCTGCCCTCCACCCCGTACTGCACAGCCTCCACCGTGTTCTTGTTAGCTGCAGAGGGGTCACGGGCAGCCAGGTCACGCGTCTCCGCAACCCCACCCTGCTGCACTCCTGCCCTGTCCACCCTGTCTCCAAGGACAAGCTGTCCACCTCCAGCCACACACCTGCTGGCTGTCCATCCAACCATCCATCCATCCATCCAAATACATTTAATGTCCTCCCCAGTATATGTCTATCCATTCATTTTCATTTTACTACCCAATATATCCATTCATCCATCCATCCATGAACTGACCAATTTATCCGGGCTCATCCTCATCCCCTATGTATCCATTCATCCATGTTCATCTTCCTCCCCAGTGTATCTATCCACTCCTTCTCCCACCCATTCATCCATATATCTCCCATATATCCACCCACAAAACCATCAACCCACCAGGGAATCCATCCCTCCCTGTGTCCCTCTGTCCTCAGCCTCCCCTCCCAGCTGCCCCCACGCTGCAGGGCCTTGCCCCACACCTCACTCACCATTGGAGTTGTAGCCGCGGCACTGCCGGATGGGGTTGCCATGCCGGACGTCCTGCCGCCGGCTCCGCCTGTGGGGAGGTGGGAGGTGAGAGGGAGAGCCTGCGGCTGGGGGGTCCCTTCATGCCATTCTCCCGGCCCCCCCGTACCTCTTGGAGGAGGCGGAGTAGCGGGTGCAGGCGCTGCCGTCCCAGGCGCAGTACGGATCCCGGGCCAGGCAGCAGTCGGCACAGGCTTCCCCGTACACGTCGCAGCGGTGCAGGGCCAGGTGAGTCACGCCTACGGCCGAGGACACATACAGCTGTTGCTGTTGGGGACAAAGAGGACAGCATGAGATGCTATCTCATCCTCATGGCACAAGGACCCCAGCAAGTGTCCTGGTCCGGTGCTGTGGTAACACCAGGCAGTGCCACAGCTGGGCTCATGATGGGAGCTGTCCACTCAGCCCCCTGCCACGTGCTCTGACTCACCCTCTTGGAGGAGATGGTCATCGTCTTGATGGGTGCTGGCACCTGGATGGGAGCAGGAGTGAAGAAGATGGAGGGGTGACTGCTTGGACCGATGCTGCAGCCCTGGGGTGGGCACTCTGGACCCCCCACAGGCAGCTGGAGCAGGCAGGAGTGGGCAGGGGGGATGTGAGTGGGCAGCAGGCAGGAGGACTAATGCTTGAAGTCCCTCCCAACCTGGGCAAGGAGTGGCTGGTGTCCCAGACTGGCTGATGTCTCAAGGGGCTGGCTGGTGCCCCAAGGAGCTGGCTCCTGTCCCAAGGGGTTGGCTAGCTAGGTCAAGAACACTCAGCAGAGTGTGGACAGGCCAGCCCTTACCTTGAACACCTCTATCTCCTCCAGCATGAGCTCTTCTGTCTCCATGTCATCCCGGGGGAGCACGATGACCTTCTGTACGGTGCCCCGATCTGCAAGACACCATAGTGCCCAGGTGCTCAGTGCTAGCCCTGGGCACCTGTGCCCTCCCTGCCTGGGAAGGGGATCCCTGCTGGCACTGTGGGTAGGATCCCCCAAGCCCATCCCCACCTCTCTCCTGCCATGGCAGGCAGCTGTGCCTGGGGTGCAGTGTGCCAGCTCAGGTTACCTGTGCCTAGGGACTGCCACTACCCAGGGCAGCATGGGGACAGCAGCCGGGGACAGGTACCAGGGCAATCATGGTACCAGGAGAAATCATGGGGGGTCTGGAATATGCATTAAGAGCAGGGGAAGCACTGGGCTGAGTGATAGTGTCCCCAGGATGGGCACTGAGGTCTGGGAAGGACAGGGCTGGATGTCAGTGCCTCTAGGATGGGCAAATGGGCAGAAAATGGGCACGGCTGGATGATGATAGGCTTAGCATGGGCAATAGGAAGCACAGAGGATGGGCGTTGGAGTCGGGAAAGGATAAGGCTGGATGATGAGAACCGTGGGATGGGCACCAGGGCAGGGGGAGGACCAGGCTGGACCGCAGTATTGCTAGGATGCGCAATATTATGCTGGATTGCTGGCTTTGGGGATGGAAACTGGGCTAAGGGACTAGGCTGGACGGTAAGGTCTCTGAGATGGGCGTCAGGGCAGGGAAAGAGCCAGTCTGGAGCCTTGAGGAGGGGCAGGGATCTCAAGGGGGGCAGTCTCAGCCCCTCACCCCGCTCTAGTGGGGTGGAGGGCACCGTGCTCTGGCCAGCCCTGGTGGTGCCCGTGCCCTCCGGGGCCGCGCCAGAGCATGCTGCGTTCCCCGCGGTGCGCGGCGTGGGTACCTGTGCCCAGGAAAAGCACCTCATAGCGCCCGTCTGCCGCGTCCACCTGGTCCACAGCCACGGTGGTGAAGCGGTAGTTGACGTTGGTGCGGACCACCAGCGGCTGGCGGTGCGTGGGGTACACGGCGTGGTACATCAGCGGGTGTGCACGCATGAAGTTGATCACTTCATCAGGGTAGTCTTTGGTCGACTTCATGGATGGGGTGAAGGTCCCCCCAGGGCACTGTGGCACAAATGACACCAGTGCTCAGTGAGCTGGTATCCAGACACAGCTCTGAGGGTGCCTGGCAGGCACCTGCTCACCTCCCCATGGGTGCCTGGGGGGTACCTACTGTGCCTGGACGGGGGTAGGGCATTTTGCCTGTGTAGGGCATCCACTGGTAGTTGGGTCCCTCCTTGTGGGCAAAGGGCCCGTTGAAGACCATGCGGATGTCAGCCATGGAGTAGACACACACAGCAGAGCCCTTGAAGACGGACCTGGGAGGAAGGATCTGCTGCCACCCTTTGGCTTGGTGCTGCCCACCCTCAAGGCGTTGCTAGGACACCCACCCAGCTGGGACCCCCTCCTCTGCTGCATTATGCCAAAAGGGTCAGCACTCACCCCGAAGCAGAGAACACAGCGTAGATAACAGGGTTCTTGGTGTCCTGAGTCTGCTGGATGAAGACATCCTCTTGGGACAGAAAGATGGAGGTGTCACCATGGGGAAAGTGGGCAGGGACACCAGGGTACAGGGAGAGCAGTTACCCATGGGAGAGCAAGGGGTGGGGGGCAGTAAGGGGTCCCCAGCTCTGCCCAGAGTGCCCCCGCAAGCCTGCAGGGGTAGAGAAGGCTCCCATCCCTCTCCTTGCACACTCACGGAGCTCGTCGAAATGTGTTTCAATTCCGTCAGGTCCCGGCACGGAGCAGACGAGCCGGGCCTTCAGGAAGGTGCTCCACTTGTTCACAAGGCAGCAGTGGCCCCCATCATCATTCTGCAATGGAGAGAGCCCTGTGCTCAGCCCCGTCCAACCCCCTGTCCACTTCCCTGCCTGTCCCCTTGCCTGTCTGCTGCTCCACCTACCAGGCAGATGCGCCCAATGCGGGAAAAGACCCCAGGGCTCAGTGGGGCATCGGCCGACTTCTCTCGGAAGAAGAAGTAGAGTTTGTCATCATTCCTCTCGCTGCTGTCAGGGATAAGCTGGGCACGGACAAAGGCTGGGTCTGGAATGGCATGGCACAGCATGGCACCATCAGCCCAGTGGCACTCCTGTCCCATGACACAGTGGGATGCTGAGCCCTCCTCTCCTACAGCATCACCCTGCTCCCAGAAAAGCACTGCTGTGGTCACAGGGTGAGAGCTGCATTTGAGGAACTGGGTGTCTCTGGTGATCATCAGTGCAACAGGAGGGGTCTGGAGCATCCCTGAGGTCTACAGGTTGAAGAGATACATCAGCTGTATGAGCAAGGTGGTGGGAACCAGTCTTTCCCCCAGGAAGGAACCACACAGCATGGAGGCTTCTCAGGAAGCTTCTCCCTGCCATCCATCAGCCGGTGCCCAGCCTGCGCTGACAGCTCCCCCTCTTCGGGTTACCACCCCGCTGGCTCCCCAGCCCGGCAGGATCATCCCATCTGCTCTGCTCTGTTTATTCAGCTGCTGTCCCGGAGGCAGGAGTGCTCCAAGGGGGGCAGGATGAACGTTCGGGGTCACCGACTGCAGGCGACATGGCTGACATGTCAGTGCTGCAGAAACCCACGCAGGGACACCGGCGAAGCCAGCCCCATCTCTCACCAGCTGTCTGCTCCCACCACCCAGCAAAGCTCCAGACATGTCTGTCACTGCCCCACACAGATATCCCTCTGCTCTTCTGCCTGCACTTCCATCCATCCATCCATCCATCTATCCACCCATCCATCCATCCACCTGTCAACCATCAATTCATCCATCATCCATCCATCATCCATCCATCCATCATCCACCCATACATCTTCTGTCCATCCATCCGTCCACCTATCCATCAAACATCAACTGTCAACCGTCTATCCATCCATCTACCCATCCATCTATCCATCCATTCATCCATCCACCCACCCATCCACCTGCCCATGCTGGCTGCTGTCTCTGACCTGGCAGAAGGATGCAGTACAACATGACAGGTCTCACCTCTAGGGCTGGAGCCATGGGGTCCCCAGGGCACCTGGGCCAGTGACACCCGAACTCACCATTGAGCCAGCGGGAATTGTACTGGTCTGTCCTCATGGCCGTCTGCTTGCCCATGGTGCGGAAGATGGCTGCGTCCGTGCCCATGAAGTCGATGTAAACGCCAGCATAGAGCTCTTCATCTGCAGAGGGCAGAGATCAGCCAGGAACACCCACCCAGTACCATCCATCCACCTTCTCCAATTGTCCCAAGCTTCATCCAGCCCCAGACCTGGCCATTAGCCACCAGACAACCAAGAGCCACTGCCTGTAACCATCCCAGAGAGCTCTGGAGGTTGGCACTGGTTTGTAACCAGGATCCCCACCAGCTGGGACAGGCAGGGGTGGCAGAGCAGAAACCCTGCTCCTAGTGGGAGCATGTTCCCTCTGCCCAGCACAGGCAACACTGGCTCCAGGGAGCCACAGCACTCACTTATTAATGCAGAGACGGTGTCTACTTTGGGGTCATAGGAACACTTCCCCTTGCCCGACTCGAGCTTGTCTGGCTCCAGGTAGAAGATATAATCCTGGAGAAGAAAGCAAATAGAGGAGATGATTAGACTTTCATCCCTCCATTCCTGTGACACCTCCCAAAGCCAACCAGGAGAGGCAGCCTCCTTTGGGATGGCGTCCAGCAGCGAGAACGGATGCGGATGGACCACACAAGGGGGTCTGCAGGTCTCCTGAGAAGCTGAAGCCCCTGTGAGCGACTCCTCCAAAAATGCTGGGTGCTTCTCCATGCCCTCCGCCACTTGGAGACTTGGCAGAGCCATCTGGCTGAAGTGGAGCATCCACACCCTAGGTCTGGGAAAACATCCCCCTCCAACAGCCTCTTCACTCCAGTTGGCTGTGCCACACATCGCCGCTTGCCCAGCTCCAGGTCACACAGTTCCAGCAGATTCAGCAGGCAGGGTTTGGCCTGCAGCACAGCTCGGCACAGCTCGGCTGCCGGGCCCACTTTAATCGTCTCGCCAGGGCCCGTTTTTCAGTGGTTTTCTTCACATGGTGAGATGCTGCGTCTGATCCATGGGATGTATCCTCACCGACACCTCTGCCTTCCCTGTGGTCATTCCTGGCACCATCACACATTCCCAGCCAGGAGCGAGACCCACAGTCTCCAGAGACACATGCAAAATCCTCTACCAGTGCCAGCTGGGGACTCACAGGGCCAGGCTGGCCCAGCCAGGTCACCCCTCACCCTGGCATAGGAAACACCTTAAGCTGAGATGAAGCAGCAGCACATGAGCATCTGTGGAGAGCCAGAGCGTGGAGGGGACCTTGAGCAACCAAATAAGGCTGGTGGAGCTGCCCACTGGCCCTGTGCCCTGGCTTTGGCACAGGGGTAATGGACATGGTGACAGTCACCCTCTACTGAGAGGACAGCAGGGTCCTGGCAGAGCCTTTGCTCTGGGAAGAACACGAGGGGGTGAGCAGCCAGGATCTCACTGTGGGCATCTCCCACTGGAGGGTTTGCTCACACCAGCTCCTCATGGAGCACCCAGGCCTGGAGATGTGCACAGCCATGTTTCACCATCCCCATCACCATACTGTTCAGTCTTGTGCCACCACCACCATCACAAACGCCTCTGCCCAGCACCAGCCCTGCTCCTGAGCTAGGCAAACCCCTCGCAGGGACAACCTGTCTCTCTCTCCAGCACAGCCCTGGCTGCATCATTTCGCCCTCCCAGTCAGGCAACACAAGAGCTGTTGTGGTACTGGCACTGCTGTTCAGCTAACACACCCTGAAATGCACCAGAACTGCCAGGAAGCAGGTGCTGGCAGCCCTCAGGGAGCTCCTGCCAGGGCACACCCCCTCTCCCCAGCAGGGAGGGAGGAACTGGAGTGACCCTAGAGGGCTAAAATGGCAAGGGTATTTCCCCAGCTGGCAGTGGGGAATTGGCAGCCCGAGCTGTCTGCAGTCACAGAGATGCTCACTGCCAAGCATTGCCCTCTGCTCCCTCTCTATCTGGGAGAGCCCCAGGCTGCACCAGGGTGCCCGTGTACCCCACGTTCCCCAGCCCATGCACTGACCCAGGTTAGTCTGGAGGGGAGAGGCTCAGGGGTGACACTGTCAGGATGGGCTGCACACTGGGGTGTTCTCAGAAGCCAGGGATGCTGTCACCTCTCTGAGTGTACCTGTCTGCCAGGATGACACAAGTCCCTCTCAGGGCAAGGCGAAGCAGCTGCTCAGTGATGGTGCTACCCAAACACCTCTTGCACATCACCTCGGCATCCTCCCCTGAATCATCCCGAGCCCTGTAGCTTGGCTGACACATGGTCCCACTTCCAAGGGACACAGCAAGCCTGGAGTTAGGCAAAGTCAGCGGTGGGTGAAGAGCCACCATCCCTGACAGTGTCCCCCACAGGGGGGATCCTACACAGACTGGGAGGAAGGAGTTAGTGAGAAAAGGAGAGCCGACGCCAGGCCGGTGGCCGGGAGATGCTGTGCTGAGAGGGAAGGGGATGGCGGGGATGCCCACGGTACAGGGCACCCGGTCCAGGGGTCAGAAGCATGCCAGTGGGACGAAGGAGCCCGCGGCTCTGGCGTGCCCCTGGGGAGAGATGGGCACAGCTGCGGCAGGCTCCCAGACCGGTTCCCACCTTGCTTTGTGCTGGTCTCGGGCTGAGGGGGCTGTCGGTGGATCTGCCTTCCCGGCCTCCCGGCTGGCTTGGCGGCAACCCCTGGGGAAAAGGAGCAGGGCAGAGAGTTAGCGCCGGTGGGGGAAGGACCCCCCCAGGGCAGGGGCAAGCAGGGGACCCCAAGAGCTGGGGTGATCGATGCCCATTGAGCATTGCTGTCTCCCCAGGTGGTGCTGGTGGGAGTTCCTTGATACTCCAAGCAGGGCTGGCCTCCAGCAGGAGCTTCTCCAGGATGAATCCTGCCCTCTCCCACAGAACTGGGGTGCCCTAACATGGGGCAGGAAGGAGTGGAGAGGTGGCTGCCTGCAGCCAGCCAGGCTGGGTTCACACCTGGCTACTCAAAAATGGCACCTGCCACCAACTGGAAGCACCCTGTGCTGAGGAGCAATGCCTCAGCACCAAAGCTGCTGGCACCACGGGGTCACTGAACACTGCCACGCTGCTGTTGGCTCTGCTGGAGGGGACATGTGCTGTCCTCAACCACACTAGCACCCTTGGTCCTCCTCAAATGCTGCCACTGCCCAGTCCAGTCCCAATCCAATCCCAATTTGGAATGGCCTGAGCAGCATCCACCTCTCTCAGTGCCCACGCCAGGAGGCTTGGGGGCCCTGAGGCAGATGCCCATCCTTCACATCCAGCGCCGTGATCCTCTCTCAGCTTGGGCTAGTGACTCCCTTTCCAGCCTCAGGAGAGGATCTGCCATCCCAGCATGGAGGGGATGGACACCTCACAAGGCTTGGGACCCCTGGGACACTCATGCTGCTACTTGCAGAGACTGGCTCCCTCCCAGGGCTGTCCTGAAAGTACTCCTCTGTCTGCCACATATCCTGCCTGGTGGCATGCAGCTTCAGTGCCACGCTCTCACTGCACAATGTGGTCCTTGGTGCTGGGTGACATCCATCCAGGGATGTTCCTGACATGGCCACATGAGCTGGCACAATTCCTTCATGGTTTTTCCTGTGTAATGCCCGGTGCTGGCATGGTGCCAGGCATCCTTGGAATCTACGGCGAGGGGCTCAGCAGCCCGGCAGTGGGCGGGAAGATGGGTTGACACATTCCTCATCCAGTGGAGATCCAGCAGTAGCTGCAGCCAGCAGGGCAGGAGGGCACGTCACATGGAAGCTGCCATCAGAGTACAGCCAAATTCCAGCATGAAGAGAAGTCCTTGGTCTGCGGAGATGGCTTGGTCCCGCTCAGCAGCACAACACCGTTAGTCATGGCCACGCCCAGGCTGCCACTGCCCCCCAGCCCTCTGCCTCCCAGTCCTCCTGACACCAGCCAGCAGAGCCGAGATCCCACCCCCTGCAGTCCCATGGTGGCTGTGCCAGCACTGCCGTGCCAGGCACCAGCTCAGCACCCCCATTCTCCCGCTCCTCACCTGGGCCTTGCGCCCGCGGTTGACGAAGGCACAGATGGGGTTGTAGGCGCCAGTGCCACACACGTAGAGGTGTGTCCGGTTCCAGGGCTGGATCAGGCGGATGAAGTTGCCGCACTCCCCCTGGGAAGCAGAGGAGAGGGTGTCAACCCCAGCAAGAGGGCTATAGGTTGGGGTGGAGCCATGGTTTGTGCGGGCATGGGACGGAATGGGTCATTGGATGGCATGTGACATGGGACAGCATGGATCAGGGGTTGGCCTGGGCCACAAGTTGGCAAGCTGGAGGGCCCAGCCCTGGCTGGTAGGAGGAAGCAGAACAGGGAGCTCAGCCTCCTACTTAAATCAGGAAGATCTCCAGGACCCGCAGGGCTGGAACAGAAGGGGTGGCAGGACACTGCGACACCCTGGAGGGCTTCCCCATCCCAACATGACTGTAGATGCTGCCATGCTATAGGGGACCCAGAGGAAGGCTTTTCCAGGGTATGTCAAACAGACATGCATCCCCCTTCAGTGACATGCCACTACCAGAAGGGGGTTCATGGTGTCCACTCACATTGCTGTTCTTGCCTGACAGGATGCACTCCTCGATCCTCTGCTGGGATGCGGGCCAATGGATCTGTGGAAACACCAATCCAGCAGAGCGCAGGGCTCCCACGTGGCCCCACCACTTCCCCACCAGCACCAGTTACGCCCACCGAGCTCTTGTCCTGGCATCCAAAAGGCCCCCCAGGTGCCCAGTTACCCCCTTCCACCTGCCCCCCTCTGCCCTGCGATGGCAGCTTACGATGAGGGGCTCGCGGTTGATGTCGTGGAGGTCCAGTGAGAGGACGTAGTCCTTGCTGCCCACATACATGCGGTCGTGGTCCTCGTCCTTCAGCAGGATGCGGTAGTCACTGGAGTTGAGGAGGAAGTTGAAGAAGTGTGCTGTGCCCGTCGCCTTCAGCTCTACAGGGGAAAAGGGGAAGTGTCAGTACCCCAGGGATCCCCATCCGCCCCAGTGTCATCCCTGAGTCCAAGCCTGGGCCCAGCTGGAGGACGTTCCATGAGAAGAGGTGCCCACCTTCCAGTCCCATGGTGCCCACTTTCCACTCCATGAGCACCACGATGCTGCCTCTGTGCAGGACAGGGGACAATGATGGAGATGCTCATGGCCAGCTGGGACAACCAAGAGCGGCCAGGAGAGAAAGCAGCAGGACCTGGCTCAGGAGACCCAGCATCCCAAAAACGCAGTGGAGTTTGCCATCAAGATGGAGGAGGCAGGGGCTCTCTGCCACCCCACCCCAGAGACCACAGGTCCCAAAATCTCTGGCATCGTCTCTCTCCTGCACTGTGACCCCATGTCCCAGCCAAGCCTCCGGCTCCTAGTATGGGGAACCAGCTCCAAGGAAGGGGATGAGCCTCTCCCCGGCCCCGCACACCCCATCCCCCCTTGGAAAGTTATTTTTAGCCTGAGTGTGGGAGCAAGGAGTGAAAGAGGATAATGAGGGTCATGAATATTCACAAGTGCAATGAGGCAGCCAGATGGAAGGCAGAAGTGCTGCAGATGATGTGGGCCAGTGCCAGGAACCACACTGCAGGGGCCAGGGCACGAGCAAGATGAAGCACCCCACCCTGACAGGATAGTATCGGCCCTGAATGCCACGTCTTTGGAGGTGCCACTCTTTGGAGGTGCCACTCCCCCTGGAGGTGTCACCCCATTTGGATACCACCCCCAAATATCAGATGCCACCTCCATGGCATGACATCTGCCCTGGATGCCACTCCTTTGGATGCCACTCCAAGCCATCAGATGCCATCCCCATGGGATGTCATCTTCCCCATATGCTTCCTTTTGGAGGTGCCATGCTCTTAGGATGCCACCAACAGCCATTGGATGCCACCTCCACATGATGCCATCTGCCTCTGAAGCCAACCCCTTTAGAGATGCCACTCTTCTAGGAGGTGTCACCCTCTTTGGATGCTACCAACAGCCATCAGATGCCACCCCCAGCCATTGGATGTCACCCTCATAGGATGCCATCTGCCCCAGATGACATTCCCTTTGGAGTTGTCACCCTCTTTGGATGCCACAGCCATCCAATGTCACTCCCATGATACACGGGTCCAGTGAGCATCCTTGCCCTGTGGAATTTGTCCCTCCATGCAGGGGGGTGCTCTGTGCAGGCACTGGGAGCACCCCTGGGGACCCCCCGCTCCTGTGGAGGAGTGGAGCAGGGTCCCGCAGGTCAGTGTCAGGAAGGATCATGCCGGCTTCCAAGCAGCACCAGGCAGGGCTCCAGCAGCCAGCTGCCATTCCCAGCGGGAGGCCAAGTGCCTGCAGATCTCCCTGATTTCCCAGCTCTCGGTCGCACGAGGGACTGGAACATCCCACAGGTGTCCTCAGGGTCCCTTCCCACCCAGGGCACCCACTCTGTCCCACGGCTGGCAGTGGTGCTCCCCAGTCCCATAGTGGGGCACCTGCACACGTGCTGAGCCCACTCAGTGCCACTCAGCTGTGGCAGTGAGACTAGGGCATGCCAGGCACCATGGCGTGGCAACCCGCCAGAGCAGGCTACGGCAAACGGCGCCACGGGACGTGACATCAACCTCCCCCAGCCTGGGGGTCTGCCCATCTGCCACAACTGGATGGACAGGACATGGTGGGCACGTGGAGGGGCTGGAGGTTTGGGCTGCAGGCAGGTGGGGCCATGGCAGAAGTGCAGTGGAACAGTGCCAAGGGTGGGGCGCCAGGGGGCTGCTCACCCACCCACCCGCGGCACGCTCCTCCTCCTGCCTGGCCCATCTGGGCTCCAGATGCTCCCTGTTGCTGGTGCTGGCTCACATGCCACCCATGGCGTCCCCAGCTTGTCTCATAGCAGTCCCTTCCTGTGCCACAGCACACTGGGTCTGGTCCCTGCCTGTCCCATGTCCTGAAGCTGCCCCACTGGCCCACGCTGCGTGTCTGTGGGCGTGTGCCCCACACTGTGTGTGTGTGCGCATGTGTGTGCACACGTGTGTGCTGCTGCTTGCCCCAGTGGGATGCTGGTGTTGGTGGGGACCGGAGCTCAGGAGCCAGGAAACGGCAGAGCAGAAGAGTTCATCCCCAGCTGCCAATGATGGAACCGCGTGTCCAGGCTTCCCTGGAGCAGGCAGAGACAGGGATGGCAGTTAAGCTGGACAGGAGCCCCCATGCCGAGACAGCCTCTCACCTGCCATCGCTGTCCAGCCTGGGGACACCACATACAATGTCCCCAGGGAACATGCTCCTGTCCTCGCCCTCCTGGCTGGGACCCTGTGGCTGAGCAAATCAGGTGGAGGGTCCTATGTCAGTGACAGCTCCAAATATTCCACATCCATTAGGATGGGCATCTCCAGGATGGGGAGGGCAGGGGACAGTGCCCTGCTGCCCAGCAGCACAAAGGACTCTGGCCCCCCCACTGGGGGCTCCATTCAGCCCCCCATGGCCCAGTGATCAGAGGGAGCACTCCCAAAGCAGGGCGGTGACGGAACCGCTGCCCCGTAACGCCCTTTCCAAAGCAGATAGAGGAGCGGGTAAGACCCTGCCACAACCTCTGACCTCCCATCCCATTGCCTAATCCCCCACCAGCACTGTGCCCCCAAACCTGCCCCCAGCAGCCACGGGGTGTCCTTGGGCATGGAATGGGGCAGGGCACCCCCCGGGCTGGAGAAGCCAGCTCATTAGCTGATGCGCCCCAATGAGCATATTCCCTCCTGCATCCCCACTGCCAATCCCGGCACCGACAGAGGTTCCCTGGTTGGCCGGGAGCCTAATCCCATTTTAATTGCCCAGAACCGGAGCCAGAAGCTGCTCCGCATCACAGCCAGGGTGGCCTCCCTGGGGACCATCCCCTCACAACGTTCCTGGGAGCCCCCACCGAGCCCCCCGGGGACTCGACAGCCCGGAGTCGTTTTGTGCCCTTGGGCGTTGAGCTGTAATTACCCTGCGCCCTCGAGTGATGCCGGCGGCCAGGAGCCCAAGGGCTGACAACAAGGGGCGATGCTCTGCTCTGCAAAGCCAAATTCCCCCTGCAATGCCAAATTCGGGCTGCATTCTCAGCTCTGGCAGCTGCCCACAGTGCAACCCTTGCTGGCTGTCACCACTGGCCCCCATCGGGCAGGAGCGAGTGGTGCCTACCCATCACCCATTGGCACGGAGGAGCAGTGCTAATGTCCAAAGCAGCACGGGAGATCTTGAGGGTTCCCGATAAACCGAGCACCCCGAGGGACTCCTCACCCCAGCCCTCCAAATTCTCCCGACCCCCCCAAACATCACCAGGTCACCGGCACGAAGACTTAATGCCATTAGGACCCGAGCGGGTCACCTCCCCAGGTGCGCCATCGCTGCATTCCCCAAAACCAATTACAGGCGCTCTCACCTAATTAGATTCTAATTATGGGCTTGTAGCGCATTCAACATAATTAGCATGTAAATTACACGGCGTGTTTATATTCAATAACCGCTCTCCCGCCCGCCCCCCCCAGCCTGGCGGAGCCAGCGCCTTTCGGGAGCCCTTTCTTTGCATGGGGGAGAATGAATTCACTAAATGCCGATAGAGAAGCCCAGCACGGATCCCAAGGGAGCCTGGCACAGCAGGGATAAATCCCATCTCCATCTTGCAGCGTTTTATCCCACAAATTTAGAAGCGTGCCCCAAATTTTGATTATGTTCCCTCCTAATTTTTTCCCCCACTTGAAATTTGAAATGCAGCTTTTTGGGTATGCGTCAGAGGGGCAGGATGGGGAGCAATGCCAGGAGAGGGACAGGGGGCTGGGATGTGTCCCCTCGTGGTTAAAGCATTTGTTGTTATTGGGGCTGATCAAAGAGCTGGGTGGGTCGTCCGATGAAAGCAGAATTGCTTATTTGTTTGAGCGTCACTCCGCTACCCCTTGATGGGTTATTTATGATGTAATTAAGCTAATTACATGTAATAAGAGAGTTTCCGTGGCCCCCAGCCAAGCTCTTTTCCCATTTAACCGATTCACAGGTGGGAGGAAACCGAAGCTGCCTTGCAGGGGCTTGGGAGATGAAATGACTCCTGTTCCCGCTTGCTGCCTTCCACCCCCGATCATCGCCAGCCCCCCTGGAGCACTGCCCCATGCCAGCACCCGCGGCAAGGGACAGGTGCTGCAGCCGCACGGGTCAAATCCTTCGGGATGAAAGAAGTGTCGGCCGGGTGCTCCCCGCAGCCGTCATAGCCCGGCCAGTTGGGCACGAGCCAAAAAACAAAACAGAAAAAAAAAAAAAAAAAAAAAAAAAAAAAAANAAAAAAAAAAAAAAAAGAAAACCCACTTTTTTTTTTTCAGCCGAAACCGCTGATTCATCCCCCGGCCAGCCTGTCCCAAGCGCTGGTGGGTGGATGTGCCCCAGCGAACAGCGCTGGCAGTGGGGACCCTGTCCCCACCGAGCATCACTCCACACAGTTGACCATGCTCTTGGCTGGGTCGGGGATGCTCCAGCAGCATGAAAACCCCTTCAGGAAATAGCCTGGCTTCAGAAAAAAAGACTTTAATCACCCCAAAAGCAAAGAGCTGAGATGAGGTGTCCCAACCCGCTGCACTTTGTGCTTTTTTTGTTTAATTTTTGGACATTATTTCCTTCCGCAGCCCCTGAGGGAAGGGCACGGTGCCGGGCGGAAACTGCTGCTGCTCCAGGCCCTTTGCTCTGTGCCCAAGTGGCACTGGAGTGGGGGGGAACACCCATGCCAGGAGCCCAGGAAGGGCCATGCTGCTCCATAAGGAGGGTTGTTAATTTGAGGGATAACTAGTTTATTATATATAGGGGAGGGCTGAAATGGCACAGGGGGTTTTTTTTGGGGGGGGAAGGGTTTAAGGAGCTTATGGAGCTTCACAGCCGGAGCCAGGGAGCTCAGCCCTGGCAGCAGCCGGTCCCAGCGGGTGGGTGGGCCCTGCCGCAGCCCCCCACTGTCCCAGCCAAGGAAATCCTCTTAGGGGTCACAGGGTTCAGCCCCATGTCCCCGCCCCCAGGGCACGGGAAAGGGGACTGTGGCATCCCCGACCTTTACAGAGTCTGAGGAGCAGCATGGGGCTCTCACGCCAGGGTGGGGACCAACAGTGCCAATGCTCCCGGCACGTTCCCAGGATTGGCTGTCCCCGAGCCCTTGGCCCTGCCTGCACCTCCCTGTACCCCCCCATGTTTATCCCATCCCGCTGTCGCCAAGCGGTGCCCACAGCTGCGGCAGCTTAGGAGGGCGCCTGGGCGGTCCCCAGGACACGGTCCCCTGTCCGGGCTTCTCTCCAGCCATCTGCCACCCCCTGGCCCGGATCAAGCGTGCCGATATCCTCTGGCCACCGGCAGAGATGCCAGCGGGGTGGGAGGGGAAACTGAGGCACGAGGCAGGCAGGAGCGAGGCCACGCGGGGGACTGGCAGTGGAGCCAACAGGAGATTCCACGCTTGATTTATTCTTTTTAAAGTAATTTTTTCCCCCCGCAGGAACTGCCCTGCCTCTCACCCGGCCCCTCCCCACCAGGGCTGCCCCTGGCTGGACCTCAGCCACAGCTTTTCCGAGAGGTGCCAGCACGGCTGTTCCCCTCGCTGTGGGGAGCGGCTCCCGTTTTGAAGCCCCATGGAGAGCCCTGACCTCGAGGGCTTCCCGCAGTGATGCGGGGCGAGAGCCCACCCTTCCTTCCCGCATGCTTTTCCCACACTAGACAGAGAGCAGGACATGGAGGGATGAATCACCATCATCATCATGACCTCCTGCATCCTAGTGGGGAATGGGCCAACCTCTCTGGTGCCCAAGCCCCCGGCCCGGAGGAAGGCCCAGAGGAGAGAGGGCCGCAGGATGTGTACGGCAGTGGGGGGAGTGAGTGAATTGTTAGCACGGAGATGATTAAAAATATCCACCCTATTTCTGGCCAGCACTAGGCTGGGATCTGGGAAGAGCTGTTGGCAAAAGGGAGCTGTGCCGGAGCCGCTCCCAGCACTGTTCTTTCCATGCTGGTCACCTTCCTCCTGCTGACACACGGACAGGAAAGCCTTGAGAGGAGGACAGACGTAAAGAGACCACGGGGGTGATGGGATGGGGGGAGGACTGAGGGATGACCCTGCCCAACCCATCACCCTGCACCAGGGCACAGGAGTTCAGCTCCCACCCCTTTCCTATCACTTCGGTATTTTATATATGTATTTTTTTAATGCACTCACAGACGCCGGGGCTCCGTGGAGGATGACGCAGGCCCCGGGGAGCTGCGACAAACCTCTGGCGCGCGATAACAAGCAAAGGCAAACAAACCCAGAGACGCTCCCGCGGCTGGCAGGGCTCCAGGCAGGGCGGCCGCCCAGGCAAGGCGCTGGGACACACACACACAGGGACATGGAGGCTCCTTCCCCAGCACGCTGTCCTGCTCGTGGCCACCTCCATCCCATCGTGGCACCAGGTTGCTTTAGCCAGAAGGATGCTGGTGGTGGAGACCCACACCCCAACCCCAGCAGCTGTGATTGCACGAATGGCAACCGGGTGCCCTGGGGCACCACAGCCATCCCTGACAGCAGAGCCCAGCCCAACTCATGACACCAGTGTCCCCCGGACCAGACCCATCACACCCAGCCCTACTGCCTGCAGCTGCACTGGGCGATTTGGGGCCAGGCATGTGGGTACCAGCCCTGCCTCCTCAAGCAAGAAGAGGGGCTGAACCATTCACGAAGTGACGCTGCCACATCTCATGGCCCCATGACTTCAGGGAGGCTTTGGGCAGATTATCAACTGGGGAAGCTGTTCATTGGCAGTTCGGTGTGTGGCCTCCAGTCAGCCCTTGAGGAAGACCCTGGGATAATTCTCCCCTGTAACCCCTGTCAGAGTGCAGGCAGGGAAGAGGTGAGTGGCACCCCTTCCCAATCCTGATATGCTTGGATCCAGCACGCTGCTGGCATTTCTTCTCCATGTGCCAGTGCAAATCAGCCCTTCTCTCACCACAAATCCCCTCTCTAGGCAGCAAGGGCAGGGGTAGCCCTGCCAGACCACCTCAGGCAGGAGGGAGAAGGACTGGACATCCTGACAGGAGCACAGACAGGAACCATTGCTCCAGCCAGCTAGGGCCACAAAAAAACAGCCCCAAACCAGCCTCCAGACTGTGGCACAGCAAGCTTAACCATGCCTATCTGAAATTAATCTCACTCCTGGAGCACACCGTGGCGGTGGGCACTGGGTCCAGCTGGGACTTTACTGGAGTCTCCCCTCCCCACAGCCGTGAGGAAGAGATATTCCAAGCTGGGGTGGGGAAGCATCTCTTCAGCAGCTGAAGTGCCCCAGCAGCCCCCAAAACCCTCCAAAAACGTCTTTTGGAGAGGAAAGTGGTGTCTGCCTCTGGGGAGGAACTTGCTCCCTGCTTTCCAGTCTGGACTTGTCCCCAGACTCCTCATACCAGCCATTTTTGCTGTCGAGACCAGCCTGCAACACCCGCGGCTGGTGCTGCCTTGCCGTGTTTGCCGTCAGCCCCCCGGCCCCTCCCACCCGGCTCTGCTGTGTTCACCATCAGCTCTGCCACCACTTCCTGGGCTCGCCCGTTCAGTAGGTGACCAGAGGGCAAAGGCACGGTGGGACAGCACAAGAGGGGCACAGGCAGCACGGCCCCAGCTCTCCCAAGGACCCCAAGGGGAGGCAGACATAAGACTCCTCGTGTCTGTCACCTCCTGACACACATCCAAGCAGACAAGCCCCCAGCAGGGACAATTTCCGTTCAGCTCCTCGAGGTTTGCAGCCCTCAGATCTGCCTCATCAGCCCCAGCCTGTCCTGCTCAGCAACCTCGAAACAGGAGCTCAGGTCAAACCCCTCCACCAATGTGCATCCCAAAGCTGACCCAGGGGTTCCCCCACAGCTCCTGGAGTGGCTGGGTGGGCTAAGCAGCCCCGATACGAAAGGGTTAAGCCCCTTCCCCGCACCCGGCACCCTCCCCTCCTGCCTCTCCCGGCTCCCTGCCAGCTCCCAGGCGTTAATACCAGCTGGGGGGGTCGGGGCGGCGTCAAGCTGCTGTCTGGAATGGGGGTGCTGCCGGGGGAGCTTCCCGCACCTCAGCACCCAGCTTTGCCAGATGGAGGAATCCACCCACCCACAAGGGGAAGCGTACTGGGGAGACTAGGCAGGCTACCAGTCCCTCAAGACTGTGTGTGCTGGTGCAGACTGGGAGCTCTGCCACACCTGAATATGGATCCCCATGGAGATTTCTGATGGGTGCAGTTTGCCGGTGCCCCCTGAGCGAGGAGGAGGAGCCTGTACTGGGGTGCCCGTGGTTTCCTCCATCTTGGGGTCCCACCCTGCCCCCCAACTCCAACAACCAGGTTCTTACCTTTGAAGGAGAGCTGGACTCTGGGGGTAGCAAAGCCGTGGTCCTTGGGGTGGGCAGCCCGCCAGCCCAGAGTCAGCAGGGTGGCCCAGAGGAGGACACCGACCACGGGCATGGTGGGCACGCGCCTGGGCGCCGAGATCGAGGGGAGTCTGGGGGAGCCAAGCCTGCCAAGGAGGGCACACGTGGGAGGGATGTCAGAGCGCTGCACCCACCACCCCCTGGGGCTACAAGCCCCACATCTCCCATCTTGTTCTCCATCACTCGCTGGCACGCAGCATCCTCCAGGGAGGAGTGGAAGCCAGCCCTGAGAGGCTGAACTCCACTCAGCAGACTGGGCAGTGGGGGGCACAAATCGGGGGCCCAACAGCCTCACCTCCTTGGGTGCCCAGCCAAGCATGAAGGGGTGAGGCAAGCGCGGTGAGAACCGCTGCAGCACCCTCCTCCACCGCAGCTGGCGAGCCTTGCCCAGGTGAGGAGCATCCCTCCATCCCTCCTCACACCCCCCCTCAGCTGCAGCATCCCCAGACCCCAGCATCCCCACCCCCACAGTGGCTCCCCCTGCCCTGGCATCCAGAGCGGTCCCAATCCCAGCCCTCTACTCCCCACCTCTTCTCCCAGCCCCCAGCAAAGCCACAGCAAGCAGAGCTGGGATCAAATCTTTCCAACATGAAGGAAATCTGGACTTCATTATTCCAAGAACGTACAAAAAAAAAAAAAAAAAAAAAGGGATTTTTTTTTTTTATAAATAAAAGAGGAAGAAAAAGAAGAGGAAAAAAAAAAGCCCTGCCTGTGTGCCAGGCAGCTGGACTCCCTGGGGCTCCGGCACTGAGTGGAGACCGCCAAGCTGCCTCCAGCAAGCCACACACGCACCCTGGCATGGCACAGCACACAGTGCCCGCTGTGCACCCCACTGCCCCTCCTGGAGGGACCGTCCCCTGGGCCAGGCCCCTCTCCCAAGGCAGCACCCTCCTGGGGGTCTGCAGGGTGCTTCAGACAGGATTTGGGAGGAGGCCTGCAGTGGGAAGCCCCTCGTGTCCCCAGGGAGCTGCATGCCTGGGTGGGGTGCACTGTGTCACGGTACCTGGGTGGGCTCAGGCATGCGGGGAGTGTCCAGCCAGCCCAGCCAAAGGGAGTCTGTGCTGTGGGAATGGGGGTCCCTACCATGACACCCCCATGCGGCCATGCCCTCCAGGGCTCTGCCAACTGCCACCACACAGCCCCACAGGGGAAAGGCACACCCAAGGAAACCGGATGGATGGCTGGGAACTCTTTGGGGCACCCTGGAGACAGATGCTGAGCTGCAAGGGGGGCAATCCCACACCCCACCCGGGTGTTCTGGCTGGCATCTCCTGCAGTGCACAGCACCCATGCCACCAGCCCCAGCCCCGAGCAGGGCAAGGACAGCAGCACTGTCACCAGCAGCAGGGCAAGACCCCGAGCCTGGCGGCACTGCCGCTCCCTGGGGCTGTAATTTTTTTTCCTTCTTTCCTTTGGGGTCAGTAAATATTTCGATTTGCTCATCTGCCCCTGAGCACACCCAGCTCTGCTCCATTGTACTGGTATTCGGTCCCTTTTCAGGCTGCCTCCCCACCTCTCCCACCCATTCCCAGGCTCTGCCCTTCCCATCAGCACCAGGCCGGGACAGCCTGCACCCCGAATTCCTCCACCAGCCAAAACTCCAGTTGGTTGCAGTTAAATAACCCCCCTCCATCCAAACCTCCCCCCTCTCCCCGGCAGCTTTAGGAAATAATTCTGGCAAATCCCACTATTGCATTTGGATGGAGCGGCGTACGCGTCAGAGACAGGGAGCGAGATGGCAAACAAAGGAAAAGAGGGAGAGGAGGGGAGCGCAGCAAGCACAGGGCGAGGAGAGGGGAAAGGGCCGGCAGTGAGTGGGGGGCACCCAGGCCTGGCTGGGAAAGGCAAATTCCAAGGAAGCAAAAAGGGAAACGGGCCACTGGAGTGCACCTTGGCCAGGAAATCTCCATTTCCAGGGTCATCTGCACTCCGGGGAAACTGAGAACTCCAGGGGAGAGCGACCACATTCCTGCCCTCCAGCCCCCGGGCTGTCTGGGTTTGGAGGGGTTTTTTAGCAATTAAAGTTTGGCTATTGCTTGTGCCGCCGCAGGAAGATCAAGATCCCACTCGGCTTTATCCCCCCTTCCCCAAGCTGGTCAACCCAGCGCCGCGGAGACCAAGCAATTAGGGAAAGGTTTTTTCCGTCTGGAACAGGAACCCTTTTGAAGCAAGAACCCCCGAAGAGGGCTGAGGGGACGCCTCGGGAGTGCGCCGGGGGGGCTCAGGGGTAGGGCTGTCTGCACGCCTGGTCCCCGTGGCCTCGGGAGAGAGCAGGAAACATTTTGGGAGGGAAAAGCAATAGAGGCAGGATAGGCAGTGGGAGGGAAGCCTGGCCCACCTCCGGCCACGGCGCGCGATGCCATCAGTGGGAAGAGGGGGAAAATAGGGGGAAAAATAACATAACATAATATAATAACGCTAAATGTCCACCGCGGCCCCGCGCACCCGGGAAATAACTTTGCACAACTTTGCGCTCTGGCACGCCTGGCCTGTCCCTAGGGAGAGACGGCTGTCCCCTGCGCCCCCCGCACGGGCGCTCTCCGCGCACCCCGAGCCCGCCGGGGCGCGGAGTCCTGCCAGGGCTCGGTGTCCCACCGGGGCGGGCTCCGGCAGCCTGCTCCACGGCGCCGGGCGTTCTCCGGTGTGTGTGTGTCCCCCGGCACCCCCTCCCTGGGCACCCGCTCGCCGCCGAGCCTTGCCGCAATCCCCATGCCCCGGGGGCTCCCTGCCAGCCCCCGTCCCCTGCGACAGTCCCCCCGTCCCGAGCGGGACCGGGGCGCGTCTGCCCAGCCGCGGCTCCCGGGAGCACGGGGACCGGCAGAGTCCCCCCAGTTCGGTATTACCCCGCTGCGACGCGGGGAGAGGCGGTCTCCAAAGCACCCGGTGCCGCCGCCAGCTCGGGGCTGGGGTCTCAGCACCGGACCGCCGGCACCAGCCCCCGCCCCACCTGCCCACTTCACCGGCAACTTGCGGCGGGGAGGACCCACATGCGTGAGTTCCGAGCGGCGGAAAGTTTTCCCGGGGCGCCCCCCGCGCCGGGCACCCGCTCCGCCGCCCGCCGCCGCTCTTACCTCCGCGGGGGTCCCGGCGGCGGCTGGGCGCTGTGCAGGGCGGCGGGACTCAGC
>WBMZ01005623.1:0-10931 GCA_013400975.1 Atrichornis clamosus
CCAGGACAGCAGCTCTTCGTCAAACCCAGGAAAATTTACAGTACCCCAAGGACATTTTTTCTTACCGTTAACACAGAACCGTATTACAGCTAAATAATTTAGAACAGCATTTTACAGGTTAATAGCAAATTCTAGTACTAAAATACACAGTCCTCAGCTCTCCACCAGTTTATGGCCTGCCTGAAGACATACTGGTACAGGGGAACGCATGCCCATGCCCAGCAGCTTCAGTTCAGCAGTTAATTAGTGCAGAAGACACCATGCTATCTTAAATTGTGAAATATAATTGGGGAGAGTATAGACTTGCAGCCCTGCTTGTTTGAAAGCATAATCATAACCCACTATCTCACCAATGAACCCACTTACCAAATGAACAGTAACCTGGTTATTTATAAGCTGTTCAGTAGCCACTAGAATAATGTAAATGGGATGGGAAAGTGGATCTTTTGCTTTATCTTACATGTGAAGTTACATTTCATGTGAGGTTATACATACGTTGACTGAAAATAAGAGGAATTTTGGAGTTGAAATTTAGATAATACCACATTCTAAGAACATTGATACATGAACAAACATTAGAAGTTAACTACAAAAAGACCCATTTTCAGGCCAAGGGGATGGACATACTCAGGTTCGTGAGCTTAATTGCGATACAACACAAAACCTGACTTAGACCAACAAACACTCCCTGAGTCACAAGGAGAAGCAAACAGAGAAATGAGCAGTCACAGCTGCCTAACCCCTCCTCCCCCTCATATCAAGTGAAAAAGTGTGTCTGTCTGTCTTGGAGCGATTTGTGACTGGTCTAGTCCATTATCCTCTGCTTTATGCCCAGAAAACGAGTGCTGCACCTTTAAGGCCCGGGACGGGATGTGTGTGGGGCTGAGGGGAGGGACCGCGGTTTTTTGGCGCGGTGGGTTTGAAGCCTCGCAGCTCGGGCTGCCCTCGGCTCTGTGCAGCGTGGTGCTTGCTCAGCTGGAGTGGTTGCTGGCCCAGCAAAAACCCCTTTCCTTCCCTGGATCCGAGAAGCTGCAGCAGCGATCTTCGGACTGCTCTGAGGGGCACTGGACAGCTGTTGGTCCGAAGCACGGGACACCGCATCAGCATCAGCGGGGCTGCCCCTGCTCCAGGCTCCCCCCGGGCCCCTGCGCACCGAGCCGAGCCGAGCCCCCAGGAAAACATCGAGCCCAGCTGTCCTGCCCGCCGTTATCATCCTGCTGCGCCCTGCCGGGGGAGGAGATCAGCACGGGGCGCCCACCGGACCTCTGCCTGCGGCTTCCTGAGAGCTGTGAGTCGGGGGGAAAGCCGGCGCCATTTTGCATCGCATGTTGGGAAGGGGCATCCTCCAACATTTTGTTCTGGGTTGCGTTTTGTTAGTTTAACAGTTGGCAGTTGTTACCCTTTCCTCCTTGCCTCTGTTTATTAATTAACCGTTGTTGGTTTTTTTTCACTTTCCTGTACTGTTATTCATTGCGGAAAGTGCTCGTTGGGACCCTTTTCGAGGAGAGGACTCATCTCCGGAGCGTCCTCTCTTAAATTGTCTGAAAACCGAGACACTCTCCTGCACCATTTTCTACACTGCAAGGCAGAAGTGGCTTTATTACTGAGATGTCAGTCTTCAACAGCTGCTGTGCTAGCATCTCAGCTTGGAGTACTTGAGAGAGAAGCAGGAGGGAGAGCTGGAGGGGAAGAAAAATCTCTGAAGCCACTTAATTTTCATTCATCTCACTGGCAAAGAGAGCACTTACAGAAGTAATTTTAGTTTTCTGAACACTTTTCTCCCTCTGCCTTCAAGCAGCCTTTTTTTTTCCCCAAACACAAAGCAGTATCTGACTCTTTCTGTTCAGTTGTACAGCACCTACTGCACCTTTCAGCACCAACTCCTGTAATAAAATAAGGTTCTGAGGAAAAGCAAAACCCTAAAGCAGCAAAATTGTACAAAACAGTTGCCGAGAAGTAGTTCACCAAACCATCACAAGGCTACAAACACTTGAAAAATCGAAGTAGCTCAAGTTTGCCCTGTAGTTATGTCTAATTCAACTACTTAGTTAAATAGTGGAGACCACACCCTCTTATTTTTACACTAGCTTTTAAGAATTTTTTGAAATTTAAGTTTCATCAATCTAAACATATTAATAACTACACCAAAATCAAGAAATTCCCAATTAATTGTTGCCATGACTCCCTAGAGGATGTTTTTTCCCCTTACACTCTTTCCATCTGTTCCCATGAATGACTCATTCCCCTGTCATGAAAATAGCTCAGATTTATACACAAGAATCCAAAGTTTTGCCTAAACCATCATTTCTTCTAAACAGAAGAGCAGCAGTAGAAAGATGCAACTTCCTCCATTTTGAAGCAGTGAAAGGGCTTTATTTTCTGTCACACATTTCTCTGACTTCAACTGGTAGACTATCCTATCTATACTCCGCAATCTCCATAAACATCTGTATCTCAAACCATATTCCTAAAGCAGCCTGTAGCTACCACAGTCACTCTGATCTTGGTCTGAGATCTTTGGTAGCTGATGCATTCAGTTGGCTGTTTGATAGAGTTGTGAGTTAACAGGGGTCCTCTTTCACCCTTCTAAAATCTGTCCCTGGAAGAGGCTGTATATGTAATCTGGAGCCAGTAAGCATTTATCAAAAACCAACACAATAACACAACTAACAATAGTGTTGTTTTATTGGGATTTTTTTTAAGACAGAAAAAACCCCTAATTTTTCTGAATGAAACTGTTTTACTGAAAAAGAATCAATTGTTACAGAGTTTACTATCTTAGAGACTCAAAAGTGTATTCAGATTTTTTATGCATGTATTATTCATATATATTAAATGTAATAATGTAGAAAACATATATTAATAAAGGGTATATATGCCAAAATTCCTACAAGAGCTGCACCTCGGTCAAGGAATGAAGATTTTCTCTGCTGCAAGGCTGAGTTCTGCGACCATACTACAGAGGAGCCTCTAGAAATTGCAAATGAAATATGGAATGCAATGAGTGGAGTTTCTAATCATGCATTTCTCCAAAAGTTGGGAATTTTATTTCTACAAATTATTTTGAAAATGAGAAAAAATATCCTGCCATTCAAGGAGAAATTACTGTAAAATCAAAGTAAACCATGAATCATATTTCAGTGGATTGAGACACAGTGACCAAGTTGAGAAATTATTCTTAGACACAGAGAAACAATGCTCACTGACCTCAAGGGGAAATATATGTTAAAAAAACCTCTAAAATCAAATCTGTTATTTCTCAAGAAAAAACCTAATCCAGATTATTTGGGGCGTTTGGACTCTGAAAGTAACTGTCTGTATTCCAATAAACAGTCATTAAATCTTGGCACAGGTAGATGTCACAAATGTAATAGAATGGCTTGGGTTGGAAGAGATCTAAAAGACCACCTTGTCCAACCCACTTGCCACAGACAGGGACATATGGATGTGGCTTTGATCTTGAAATGAGGTTGATCAAAGCCACAATCAGTCCGGTCTCAAACACTTCCAGGGATGGGATAACTACAACTTCTCTGGGCAACCTGTTCCAGTGCCTCGTCACCCACACATAAGAATTTCTTCCTTATACCTAATCTAAACCTATTCTCTTTCTGTTTAAACACACTCTCCCTTGTCCTATCTCTGTATGCCTTTGAATAAAATCCCTCTTCAGCTCTCTTCTAGGTCCCTGTTAGGTACTGGAAGGTGCTATGTGGCATCTCCATAGATTTCTCCAGGCTGAAAAACCCTAACTGTCTCAGCCACTGTTCCAACTGTCCACCTGGACAGGTGCTCCAGTTCTCTTATCATCTTCATGACCCTCCTCTGGATTTACTCCAAAAAGTCAATGTCCTTCCTACACTGGGGCCACAGCACTGCAGGTGGAGTCCCAGCAGAGCAGCGGGGCAGAACCCCCTCCCTCCCTTACCCAGCTGGCCCCGCTGCTTTGGAGGCAGCCCAGGAAGTGTTTGGCTTTCTGGGCTGCCAGTGCACATTGCTGGGTCATGTCCTCTCAACTACCAAACACCCACAAGTACATTTAATCCATGCTCCACCCAGCCTGTACTTGTCTTTGGGATTGCCCTGACTCTCACTGCCCTTGTTGAACTTCATGATGTTCACACAGTCCCACCTCTCCAGCCTGTCAAGGTCCCCCTGGATGCCATCCCTTCCCTCCAGTGTGCTGACTGCACAACTCAATTTGATGTCACCTGCAAACTTGCTGACCATGCCCTCAGTTCCTCTGTTCATATCACTGACAAAGATGTTTAACTATATTGGTTATCACCAGCCCCAGAGGAACATCATTTTTCATCAGACTTTGAATATTGATTTATCAATATTACAGATACTAAAAACTAGAGTTTTTTTCCTTTTTACTTTACTGTGAAGTTTTCTAAAAGGGGTTTGTGACAATTCTGTAACTGTGGCAGCATTAATACTAAATATTTGTCTATAATGGTTCCAATTGAAATAATCTGTAAGCATTTGTATAAACAATTAATCATATGCCTTGATACAGATTAAACCATTGCATACAAAAAATATAAAAATTTAATAGCTTTATACAAGTTATACCACATTGGGCAACACATTGCATTATCATTAAATATGAACAGCCCAGGTCCCAAAAAGGTTACAAACTTTAGTGTTGGGTGAAGCAGAAGATCTGGAATAGAGGCACACAGAGATGCACCACACACATACCATCCGTCCTCTTACACTAAGTGGAAAGTGTAAGTGGAAAATCCTCTGTAATTCACTAACTGCTATGTTATATTACCTTTTGTAAAAGTTTCCTTGTCAGATGTTCACCTCATATAGTCCAGACCTCACAACTCTGCCAAACAGTACAGTTCCAATGAGGAATCCAGACTTAATTTTTTTGGTTAGTTCATTTTAATATATGGCTTTTAAAATATAAATTTGAGCTAGAGGACATATTTAAAACAACATCTGTCCAAAGGTACTTGCAAAGGATACATAATACATGGTTAGGAGACTTTTTCTAGCTATACAGGGTTTGATTTTTGATTTTGTTTTTAATTTGAGCTCTCTGCCAAACCCAAGGTAGTATTAATGAATAAGGAAGCAGATTTTATTTTTAATGCCTCTTGAAAATTGAAATAACAGGGATGAGATCTAGAGCAAGAATCAGTCATAACACAGAGAAGATAATGCACCAGTTCATTTCAGCAGTAGACAAAAAGCAAAAAATAGTGGATAAATAGATTTATTATGCACAGGAGAGGCAAAATGAAAGGGGGAAAAGCTCTCCATCTCAGTAACAACAAACAATTTTTTCTGCCTGTCCTGTAGAATATATGCATCAGTAAATATCAATATTACAATTCAAACACATGAAATATCAACATTTTCCAAATATTATATTTTTAGGTTTTTTCTCAGCTCTAAGGAAAATTTCAATTTTATACATGTATTGTGTACTAGTCTGTCATTCAGGGCTTGATCCTTAGAGCTGGGATCTGATCCAGGGAGTCCTGGGCAAAGCAAGATATTAAGGGTTCTCATATGTGTAAAAGATGCTAAGGTCTTAAGTACATTATTTCACACACTTTTCCACTAACACAAAAACACAATAACACAGAAGTAATGCAATCCATTGTAACTGTACTATACTGTCATGTTATCCTGCTGTGCTGTCCCAGGTGGTCCATGTATTCTGAAACCTAATAGTGAATTTTCCATTGGTGACATATTGGTGGCAAAAGGTGAGAAAAGGTGAGTGTAAAGAAGAGTTCTGAGGCAAGTTGATGTTTGCCTCGTGGTAGGAGTAAAAAATGAGATAGCAGAAACTCTCAAACTAAAACTGAGAAAGCAGCCATAACTAGCAGAAATATGCTGGTCAATCCTGACTTTTTCCTTTTCATAAAAAGGATTTAAATTATCATTTTGTTGAACAACTTCTGCAATTCCTAGAGAATGCAAGTAATGTCTTGGAAAACCGTTAGATATTTTTACTTTTATATATATAAAGTGAACTAGGTTTGTTCCACAGTCTAAATTCAAGAAAGGCAACTGAAATATTAAAACATGATCAATATTCATTTAATAGTTTTTAATGAACAATTGTAAAAACATCCTTTAGATAATCTAATGCATAGACTAAAGTAATCACTGGAGGAATGCTATCTTTACTACAGTATTAAATTATATATCAAGACTTAGGTATTTTTCCTCAGTTAAGGGTTTGGAGTATTTTAATGGATTATTTACCCTGAGAAGAAAAAAAAATCCAATTTATTCTCTGAATAAAATCAGAAGAGATTACAAATGCTCAAACAATAATTTTACTGTCTTTAAAGTAATTATATGTTTACTCTGAAAAATTGCATCCAGTTTTGGTAGTTACTTTAGTCTTCACAAAGGGATCTCTTATGTGGAAAATGAGACCACTAAGGAAACTATTTGTTTTCATGTACCCATCTGGTGTGTTGAATATTGACTTTTTCAAAGCAGTTAATTTCAGTCATCTTGCCTAGTAGCTAGTTCTATTGCTTTTGTTTATTATTAGGAGCTTCAAACTAATTAATAAAGAGGTTTTGTGTTACAAAAGCAAATATTGAATATGTGAGAGCTGTAAATAAAATGTCATTTAGTCAGAGACACACAATACTCATAACTCATAACTCATTTTGCCATTATTCACCTGGCCTTCACAAAACATCCAAAACAAGCCACAAAGGTTTCTCCACAATTCCCTGAAGAGTAATTTTTTTTCTCGCATATATAAATTTTTGGCACAAAACCAGTTCGTTTAACATAACATAACACCGTGTACCTCTGTCTGTACTGGAACAAAGCAAGAGCTCAAGCATGGGGCAAGTTGCCAGAGGGTGTTTTGGGAAAATACCACAGCATTCATCTTGCATTTATCAGCAGAACTTTAGGATCATTACTTGATTCTTACAAGTACCTAAATGCCATTAGGAGTCTTCTCTCTACATAGAGGTTTTCTATGTGCAAGGGAAGAAGCTTCAGAGAACTCCCATATTCACAACGTGCTTACATGAAGAACCCAGAACTTTGGAGCAATGTTGCAGTCACAAGTCTTTCAAACTTGCTAAGTATCTGTCCTTTGACATAATTTGGGAAGACAGCTTCTTGCTCTCCTGGTCTAATTATGAAATCATTTCATTGAGATACACATACAATGTTATCCCCAGTGTATCAGCAAAATTATGGAATCCTCTGTATCTCATTAATTTAGACATGACAGGACTATGATAAGTATACGATCTCTAGAGAGTGTATTTTTTCATCAAAAACAACCATTTTAAAAATAACACATTATCATTTTACACTGAAAAGAAAGATTGTTTAAATTATTTTTAACAGAAAGTTGCCATTTTCTTCATAGAAATATTTTAATAGGTGTTGTCCAAACCAGCATCCCAATGAGCTTCTGCTTCATTCTATCTTGCCAACTTGTACATGTCCATCTCTGGAAGAACTGGTGTGAACCTTCTGATTTAAATGGTGAATTTTACCCACAGCATATGACAAAATGTAAATGGATAAATATGGGTCAAATCACAACTCTTAAATACGTTAGCTAGTTGGATTATAACTCATACTGAAAAAAACAGATAATTTCAACATGATACCTGCTGAATAACTCTTACAATCATTAAACTAGGTTCTCTATTTACTAATTTTTAAAATTTTATTTTTAATGTGTTATTTATTTAATTTATAATTGTATCTATTGTTTATATTTGTTATTTATTTTTATTTGCCATTAATCTGTTTTAGGCAGGTCATGACATAACTATATCTCACAACAAAAATACCAAGTCCAAAGAAAGTTAATTATTCAAATTTGTGTTTAAATTGAAGCTGCTTTTTAAAATGTTACAGCAATTTGTGAAGATCTCAGACAGAAACCATCCCACGACTAGCTATCAAACAGTCATTTGTATAATGTTGTTTAATGAGTTTCTTCATGAGATTCCATCTCTTATCATGCACTTCTTTTTAACTCACAGCTCCCACCACAGTCCCTATTTGCAGCAGACAGAGATGTCTCTAAGACTCTCATAATAGTCTTACACTAAACTGCATAGACAGTGCTGAAATCTTTCCCACTTTATGTCTTCTCACAAGAAAAATTTACTCTTGAATGAGTATCAGACTCTTTCCTCCAATCTCAGTAATCAAACTCTTCTCTCAATTACTCTTTTAGTTAATATCAAGGGCTTTTCTTAACAACAGATGCTTGCTTGAAAACATTTTTCTGTTTTCCAATAACTTGCAATGTCATTACAGACACTACTGAGAAGACAGTTGCTGTACCATTTGAATTTAAAGTAAACATTGAAAATATGGGGAAGATGGCGAAGAAATTATATTTTCTTTATAGAAGTGTTCCTGAGGAATTTGTTATTCCAGTCTTAAAATTATGCACTGAATTCAATTCAAGTATACTGAATGCATCCCGGTACAATACGGTAATTTATCATTGACAGAAGACATTGCTTAAAATGTTGTACAGAAAACCATGAGCAGATAAATGTAGCTGGTAAAGCTAAAAAGGAAATAAAAATCTCCTTTTTGAAAAGGAGCAATAGATGGACAGGCGTTCTGGGTCAACATCCAACACTTTGCAGATATATTTTTCCAACCTATTCTAAAAGTAAAAATAAACTGACATGCAGACGCACCACAAAATATTTTGAAAGACAATTTTTAATTTATGAAAATGTTAACAACCCCCCCCACTTTGTGAACTACTTAGTTTTTTATTTAATGGTGGTCACCAGTGCATTAGTACCCATTAAAGAAAAAAAAACTTTGCATGTTCATCACAGGATGCTGTTTTGCCCTATTATGTGATTACGATTCTTTCAATATAGTAAAAGATAGTTTACAGACGGTTACCTAATATCAATTCTCCACAAAAGTTTTTGCCGTAGCCTTCAGAAAGATAAAGTACCGTGGAACATCTCAAAAACCTCAGCTATAGTTGGCAGGGAAAGCTTCTTAAGACAGTAGTAGTTGTGCCACAATATAACTAAAACTGAATAAATTTTAACCCTGAGTTGAGGGCTTACAGCTCAGGCCATAGGCTCATGAGTTTTTAAACCAGCACACTGCAGAAGTAGTGCAGCACCTCTTGCTCCTGTCATTCATTCCCACTTCTTTTTCTTAAACACTCATTTTTGTGACTAGATACTAAACTGACAAAGGTGAAAATGAAATTTCTTTCTTTTTCATATATAGCTGAATTCAAGAGGGTGGAAGAGAGAAGACAAAAAATAAAGTCCAGAGCAAAACTCTGTATAACATGTTTATCCTGATTTTAAGAAAAATATCAATATATTGTCCCAAATATAATCACTTGTTAACTTCCTTTGAATTATTTGAAAACCAGAAAACTTAAAAAATAAAGTACAACAATCTAAAGATAGGGGTCTGAGTGACTTGCAGACCCCCAATAATATTCAAATCAAACAAGTTTCTGATACCTCTCTGATTTCTGGACCATGGTTATTCTTGCTATGTATCTAACTTAACAGTACAACTAAAGAAGCCATTGTTTCCCTCTAATGAGTTTTTAACACCAGAATGCCTGCTTATCATATTAACTCCAATGGAATCCTATTACGCTGTTAATGTTCTTAACTGCCACAAAATCTATATAAAATGTATATGAATTGTATACATTTAACTTTTTAAAGCACATTTTAGCACTCAGCAGATTAATTATTAAAATCTGTATGAGTTTTTATGTGATTCTTACGGGAAGTAGAGGAACAAGTTACTAGCTCTTCTGTATATATCAATACCAAAAGCTGTTATTTTAATTCAGTAGCACGTTTTCCTTTCCTGTTAATTAAACCATAAATAACATTGCTACTTTGACTTAATTTGTTCACTTTTTAAGTGGTGAAAACTTGCCTTCATAAAATTTTCTTTCCATCTAAAGGAATATTGCTTCATTCTGTATTACATTTGGGGCAAAAAAGCCTTGCCCAGGATAGGCCAGCAATGATATGAACTGGTTCAAATGGATTTACAGAGATGTCTGCCTGAAAATAATTCCAAATATTTTCTTAGTTGACTTAACACAGAATTATGAAATACCTGTTTGAAGGAGCATGAGAATATCACATAGGCTTTTCTGGGGTTTCAGTAAATGTAATCCTCAAAAATAACTTTAAAAAGCACCTTATCCTACATTCAGCACAATTGCTGTGAGCAAAAATTATCAGAGGAATACCAAATCTAAGTTCTAATATATAGTACTTATTACTGATGAAATTAGACAATCTAACCTACAATGGCTGTCTTTTCATAACAGTAAGGATAACAAAACAATCCTAATGTATTTCATGTTATTAATTCTCAGAAATTCATTCATGAATACAGTTTAAAATTTGCTGCTCTGATGGTAACTTTTCTTCCTTCCTGATTTCTGTTTACTCAATGAATTCATATATCCGTATTTCATATCAAGGCTTTCAGCACAAGAGCATGGTCATACTGTATGTATCTTACTAGGAACATCTTCGTGTTACCCAAAACCTACAGTTGAAACACAGAGAGTCACAAAGAGTCCAGCAGAAAATCTGAGGCATCTTTTGCAAATACTGAGGCCATTATCTCCACTTGTCATTTGAAGGGCCACTCATATTCCTCTGGAGATAAGAAATACTGTCTTGGACAACACTGGGCTTGTGATAGACATAACACTCGTAAGAAACATCCTCTATATACAATACTGTTATAAATGTTGGAGGGTTGATATGGTCTTGAAATCCTGAACACACCCCAACTCTTTTACTAAATTCATCAAAACCCTGTTTAATTACATGAAGCTGGTCTAACAAACATCTGGACGTGAGGACTTGTCACTGCTCTTTCAAATACCAGTAGAAAAAAAGTAGACAGGTGTGGCTGTTACAGGC
>WBMZ01005624.1:0-12791 GCA_013400975.1 Atrichornis clamosus
CGCCCGCCCGCCCGCGGCGGCACCGCGTCCGCGGACAAACTTACTTGCGGGCGGCGGCGGCGGCGCCCGCGCCCTCCTTCCCGCCCTGCGAGCGAGCGCAGCCCCGGCGCGGCGGCCGCTGCCGAGCGCGTTCGGACATGCTCAGTCCCCCCGCCGTGCGGAACCTACCACCGGGGGGGGGGCGGGGGGAGCGCGGAGGAAGAGCGGGCAGAGCTGGATGCTACCAAGAGGACGCACTAAAAATAGGCGCCGCAGGAAGGAATAGCTGGAGCTTAAAGGGGCAGCGGCGGCCTCGGTCGCCGCAGCCCCGGGCAAGGGGCGCCTCTTCCCCCCGCGCGGGTCGTCCCCGCGGAGCCAGAGGAGCACAGGCTCTGGCAGCGGGGCGATGGTTGCGCTGCCTGCGATGGTTGCGCTGCCTGCGATGGCTGCGATGCCTGCGCCACCGCACCCGCGTCCTGCCTGCGCCTTTGCGGCGGGAGCGCTGCGGTGCGCTCGGCTGCGGCTGCTCCCGCCGAAGCGCGCAGGGGTGCGCAGGGCACCAGGAGGGCTCTGGGGAGCGTCTGACGGGGCGACTGCCGGGCTCTGTCCCTGCTCACCCCCGCGCCGGGCCGGGAGCGTACTGGGGGGCCAGGCCATTTACCTCGGAACCGGGCCATTTACCTCGGGGCCAGAAGCGTACCTCGGGGCCGAGCCATTTGCCTCGGAGCCGGGCCATTTACCTCAGGGCCGGGCCACCCCGTGAAGCGGCAGCTTCAGAAATGAGGTCTAGAGAGTGAGGGAGAGGCCGAGCGGCGTTTTCGTGCGGTGTTTCTCCGGAGACATCTCCATCGTGCTCCGAGGCGTTAGGCTGTGCGGACGAGGCTTGGAGAGTGGCAAACACACAGGAGCTCTCCCGTGAAGCTCAGAGCAGTCAGATGAGAATGTGACAGGTCCGAGGCGAAGAGCGTGAAGAACAGCCCTCCTAAATAGGTTTTCTAGGTTGGAAGATCTATGCGGCAAGAGAAATGACATGATCACCTCTCACTGACACTACTGTTTTTCAAACCTAAAAGCTGTCGAAATTAAAAGCCTCTGAAGTATTTGTGAATGGGAGTTTCTGATGTGGTTTTTAAGTCCTGACTTACCATTCCCTACCTTCCTAAAAGACCAATAAGAATAAACATGCCAGCACCACATTGTTTTAGATTTAGAAAGACAGTACAAAGCCTAAAATTGTATTATCCTAGCAGGAGTTCAGAGGTTTTGCTGAATTTTGCTTTTATGGATACATAAAACTGCTGTTGTGCAAAAAAAAACCCCAAACATATTTACAGTATGAATACTAAATAAGATCTCACTCAGAAAAAATATCATACATGAGCATCATGATAACTTGCTATTCTGATGACATCATGCACCATAGTATGTACAGACAAGACTACCATATTCAAAAACATTTCATTTATTTCATTAGACATGAGATCACTGGAAGTTTATCTTAATCTGAACTCTAACACAGCCTTCAGCAAAAACTACTGCAGAAAAAATCCTCAGTTACATGTAGGTGGGTATAATCAGGAAAGGAAGTGTTACTTGTCAGTACTGTCAAATAAAGTGAGAGCAAGGAAGCAATTTCCCTCGCAGACTGACATACAATGGGGTAGATTATTAGGCAAGATTGTGTAGGTAACTGCTGCAGCACTTTGAGAAACAAAAGATGATGTCACAAAGATTATAGTATTAAAAAGGGAGTGAATCATGTTGTATTGGAGTGAATCATGTTGTATTGGGTTTGTAAGGCCAAGCTTTGGTACTGGTCGGGGGTGGGAGCAGGGGGAAAGGGACACAGGGGTGGCTCCTGTGAGAAGCTGCTGGAAGTTTCCTCCATGTCCTGCAGAGCGAATTCCTGGCACCTCCAAAGACAGATGTGCTGCGGCCAAGGCCGGGTCAATTAGAAATGGTGATAATGCCTCTGTGATAACAGATTGAAGAAGAAAGAAAAAAAAGTTATTGGCAGTTGTAATTGTGGCCAGAGAAGAGTGGGGTGAGAATATGTGAGACGAACAGCCCTGCAGACACCAAGGTCACTCGAGAAGGGGAGGCAGGAGCTGCTGCATGCACCAGAGCTGACATTCCCCTGCAGTCCGTGGTGAAGATCATGGTGAAGTAGCTGTGCCCCTGCAGCCTGTGGTGTTCCATAGGGATGCAGAGATCCACCTGCAGCCCATGGAGGAACCCCACACCAGAGCAGGTGAATTCCTGAGAGGAGGCTGTGACCCCATGGGAGGCCTGTGGAGAGAGGGGCTCACGTTGAAGCAGCCTGTCCTTGGAGGACTGCACCCCGTGGAGGAGTGACCCACGCCGCAGCAGTTTGAGGGGTGCTGCTGCCCATGGGATGGACTCACGTTGCAGCAGTTCACAGGGAGCTGCTTCTCATGAGATGGACTCATGTCAGAGAAGTTCACAGAGAACTGTCTCCTGTGGGAGGGACCCCAGAGTGGAGCAGGGGAATTCCTTCTCTCCCTGAGCAGTGGGAGAAACCATGGGTGATGAACTGACCATAACCCCCATTCTCTGTCTTCTTGTGCTGCTGGGAGAGCAGGTAGAGCTGGGAAAGAGGGAGGGGTGAGTGGAAGGTGTTTTGAAGGGCTTATTTTACTTCTCATTATCCTGTTCTGATTTTATTAGCAATAAATTCATTTAATATCTCTAATTCAAGCCTGTTTTGGCCATGATGGTATTTGGTGAGTGATCCCTCCCTGTCCTTGTCTCAACCCATGAACCCTTCATTATATTTTCACTCCCCTGTCGAGGAGGAGACTGAGAGAGCAGTTTTGGTGGGTGCCTGACATCCAGCCAGGGTCAGCCCACTGCACGTGTTCACTCATTGTCTCCTCATTCTCTGTTCTCCTAAGCCATGAGGTATGCTATATTCTGTAATCTGTGTCTAACAGCCACCCTCCAGCTATGTATGATGAACAGTCGTAAGCTATGCAGGAGGCATAACTGTACAAAGTGAGGGGGGGAAGTGATGTAATTCTTTCAACTGAAGCTATTGATCTTGAGATAGACAGGAGGGGAAATGGAAAAGTCAGTTTTCTGCATGCAGCCTCAGATTGGGATAACAGGGGAGTAATGTATTTCTGGCTGCAGCTGGAGCTCAGCAGGAGCAGTAGGCAGCCTCTGGAGAATTTCCTAGAACAGTTTGCACCTTTACTGTCATACAGTTCTGGGTAAATCAGGAGACTGAAAGATGTCCTGAGTCTAGGAGAGTAGCTTCCAACTGGGGATTCTTACTGTCTTAGGGAGTTCAGAAGACTGTTTGTTATGAGAACAAATGTTAAAATAATAGTGAAGTAAACCTGGGGATTTTTTAAAGTCTGCATTATCTCCTCAGGGGTGTCTGTATTATCATTCTCACACCTTTCTTTGTCTGTGAGGAATCTCTTTAGAACTTGTCAAACGTAGGTGCTTTTTACAACAAGAGACAAACATATATGGATTTTTCTCATCCAAACCACACTGTTATAAATTGAAATTGTATATTTTATATATATGTACATACAAATATATATATAAATAAAAATCTAAGATAGCAAGTTCCAACATTCAAAAGACACCATAATCACACAGATGCAGATTACCTAATTGGACATTAGCAAATAAGTGGTGGCTGCATCTGCTGTACCAGCCAGTGAACTATAATTAGAGGTACACACTCATCTGAAGATGGATGCTGTTCCTTTCTTCTTCAATTTTTTCTAAACAGAAATATCTATTGAGTTGCATTTTGTGCCTACACAGCAGCAAAGATTTAAATATCTTCTGTGCTGCTGTGTCCCATCAGACAGAGGGGAAACAATTCCTCGGCACACAGAAGATGTGCAGCTTGCATAGCACAGCACTTTGTCAGTCTCTCTTCATATTACTTGAGAAGGCTCTAGTAAAATCTTTCTCTTTCAAATGCATCTCCTATAATTCTAGATTGCTGATGATCTTAGGCTCTGACATACCACTGACTGCCTCTGGCTCTCAGACTTTCACCTCAGCCCTCTCAGTTTTCTCCTCGTTGTTATTTTCACCCTTCTCCCTGATAGCAATATCCAGATTCTCAGCTGTCTCCTTGTGTAACTCACAGCTCAAGCAAGCATTTCAGCATCCTTACCTTTCAAGTTCACTGTCTTAGGGAACTTTTCCATATAGTGGAGTACCCAGTCTTCCTGTGTCGTAGTTAGAATATGATTTTTTTTTAAATTTTATTTTGATTGCTTATAGGAAAAGCTTAGTTTCAAGGGATAGAACTTGGAAGTTTTAGTATCATAGAATGATCATAGAATGATCATAGAATCATAGATTGGTTTAAGCTGGAAGGCACCTTAAGGACCATCTAGTTCAATCCAGCTGCCATGGGCAGGAACACCTTCTATTATACCAGATTGCTCAAAGCCCCATCCAACCCGGCCTCTCCAACACTTCCAGAGGTGGGACATCCACAGCTTCTCTGAGCAGCTTGTTCCAGTGCCTCACCACTCTCACAGAAAAGAATTTCTTCCTAATATCTAATCTAAACTCTACTCTCTCTCAGTTTAAAGCCATTACCTCTTGTCCTACCACTACCTGTCCCTGTAAAATCCTTCTCCAATACTCTTGTAGGCCCCTTTTAGGTACTGGCAGGTTGCTCTAAGGTCTTCCTAGAGCTTTTTCTTCTCCAGACTGAACAACCTCAACTCTCTCAGCCTGTCTGCGTAGGAGAAGTGCTCCAGCCCTCTGATGATGTCTGTAGCCCTTCTCTGGACTCAGTCCAAGGGGTCTACATCCTTCTAATGTTGGAGGTCCCTGGAACTGGGTGCAGTACAGGTGGGGTCTCACCAGAGTAGGAGTAGAGAGGCACAATCAGCTCCCCTCACCTGCTGGCCTTTTGATGCAGCCCAGGACGTGGCATCACATGAGAGACACACAGAGAGAGTTCAGCTCTCAGGCCGAGGCCCAAACAGGAGATGTTCTTCAGAGTAACAGATAGGACTGTGTGATCGATGTGAGTCCAGCTGTGCTCAAGGCAAGAGATTTCAGGTTACAGTCAAGAAGCACTAAATAAAACCAGGTGACTGATGCTTCATAGTGCATTTGAATTGAAAAGGGGATCAGCTCCCAGGAAGCTGGAAGTAGGGAAATTCCAGGGTGGGGATCATAATGGTGGTATGGTGAATAAAGCAGGGAGCTCTGGCCTGTGAATGTGGGGCACATAAATCTCCCTGGTGTGGAGACTGCTTTTGGGGGAATGAGAACAGAAAACAAAAGTTTTGTTAGAACAGGAAAATAAAACATAGAGATTGAGAAATGTGGTATTTCTGTAAGGAATAACTGTTACACATAGTCCCTGGAATGAAGGGGAAAGAGAAGGAATAACTAGGCATATGATAGACTTCGAGGAAATAGTCTAAATTGTGTTTTCATGATACTGGGCTCAGAGTTTTCAGCTTTAATCCGTAATGATCCCTTGGAGTCATTGTTGGCTATTCTCTGAAGTTCCCAGTTCATTGTGTAGCAGTAGTCAAAAAAGACAATGAAGCCTTAGGTTTCCTTGGAAGTGGAGGCTGGGCTTCATCTGCAATCCTGAAGGACAGAGCTGGAAAAGATACAGAGAAAGGCAACTGTTGTGGGTGAGAAACTGCCTCGTCAGGGCAGAGAGAAAAGGCTGGGATTCTTCAATATGAAGAGAAGCATGAGGGGGCACATGGATGAGGTTTACAAAATTGTGAAAGCAGTACATAAGACAAAAAGTGGATGAGAATGATTTTTCAACAAATCCACAGTACTGTGTAAACTCAGTGAATCTACTGCAAGTGTAAAACAGGTGAAAGAAAGTACTTTGAGACCTCCTCACCAGGACACAGTGGACAGTAGTCTTCTGGAAAGTATAACACAAGAGCTTCTGTAGGCAGACTTCATCAGCAGGTTCAAAAAAGAATTGGCAAAACCCATAGGCAACATATGTGTAAACAGTGAAAGGAAAGGCCAGGGAGTGCCTTCAGTATTTGGAAACCAAGGACTGTGAATTCTAGGACAATATTAGGTAAAGGACTTCAAAATTTTAGGTTCATGTACTGTCTTCAAATGTATCTCCTTCTGTTACTGCTGGGACAGTATACTGGGCTAGATAACACCTGTGATAAATTCAGTTGTTGCAAATTATACTACATGTGATCCCCAGGATGGATCATATCCATGCTTCAACCACAAGTGTGATCTGTGTTAACTCTAGAGGTAGGTGATGATGTGGTGCTGTGTTATTTAGAATTTAAGGGTTACACAGCGAAAAGCTTCTTTACGTTTGGTAAACCCAGATGTTATATAAAAATTCCCACTTCCACTATTAATATTCATTAAGCATTAAGCCTTTGGAGGCTAGGTATAAATAGCTTTCCCTGAAATTGAATCCACAATGGCCAAAATCCTATCTCCTATACAAGTCCTGAATATATAGGTATCTTGCAGGAGCCAATTTGAAGATTTCTGCAGAAGAGTCTAACCATATCCCACAATTCTTGACAACTGATGGTTGCTATCAAAGAGTATACATTCTATTTAAAACCCAAGGGGTTTTGCCACCATACACTCCATAAGAAATGGCCAGTGGACTTGAGTCGTTTGAAACCCTCTGAAATACATGCTTCAATAATTCCTTATCTTTATGGTATACTTTCTTCTTCCCTGACCATGTCAAACATCCATTTTTGTTGCTAACAGGTCAGAGCTGCAGTTTTTGGTCCATGAGAGGAAAGCAATGACAATCCACAGATTTTCTACAGCCTCCTGTTAGAGGAGTTTGATCAGAGCAAAGCAGTGAGGATTCATCCTGTCATTGCTACACAGAAAACGCACTGACACCAATGCAGGTGTTGCCCAGCATATGAGTCTACATTATTTTAAAAAGATTTTGTATGTAAGAAATAGAATTGTTAGACGAAACAACTCAAAATATAGCTGAATTTCAAAAAATGAGTTTCATGTTAATTCCTTATTAATGTGAAAGGAAAATAGCCTTATATACTGACATAGGAAGAATATAAAATATGGTTTTACTCAGAGTAAGTTCAACATTTCCAGCATTTGAAATTTGTTGACAACCATCCCCTCAGACATTTTCTCTATTGTAATCAATATTTTTCTCCCAATCAAACTGTAGTTATCTACTTTTTACTCCCCTCTGTGGGCTTTGAAGGTTTGGGTTTTTTCCCTTAGATATTGGAATTTAAATATCCATCCCTGACTTTTTTTAACTGAAGGTTCTGCCAGGCAGTTGGGGGCTTTGAAGTGAACATTTTACTGTGAAACTGTGTGTGTGCTGTTCTCAGTAGAGTATAGGAAACGCAGTTCATGCATTACTTTCACACATTATGCAAATTTGTATACATGAGATTAATTTGCTTTGTTTTCAAAGACACCAATAATTGAACAACATGTTATGAAAACAGTCACAGGCTTATATTACTATGTGAATGTAGTAAATGCTTCAGAAAGGTTTTCTTAGTTCTCTTCAGTAATAAAATTAATCATAGATCAGTTTCAGCCTTCTTTCAACATTACTGAAGCTATGCCCCTGTAAAATAGAAAACCATAGCTTTTCTGTTATTTAATTATTGTAGGGTGTACCCAAAATAAATAGAGAATACAAGATTTTTAATGTGAGAAGAAGTGCGTGTGTGGAGCATTCTGCACCAGGAAGCTGCTGGAAGCATCTGTCTCCCAGAGTGCAGCAGCAAAAGCAGTGTGCTGTTAGTGGTGCTATTAAAAACAAAAGAGAGAAGTGCAGCATGCTACTTTGAGATCAATACTCAATCTAATACGGTCCCTTGATTTCCCTCAGTAATCTCTAACAAGTCATATGGTTGTTTGCAAAGGAACATGAGGCTCTGGTAGTCAGCAGAGCCAGGCCAGGGGCATGCACCAACATGATGGAGCCATTGGTTGTCTTTTGTAAATCAGTACAAAGACTAGACGTGTGCTGAGATCAGCTGTGGTTTCACAGAAATCATATATCCCACTATTGCAAAAGCTAACAGCAATCAGGGTTTGATCATCTTTAAAAGGGAGGCCTCTAATAACCAATGGGCATATACCATGGGGAAAAAATGCAGCTGCAAATTTTCTTTGGAACTAATTAAAAACTTTCCTTCCACACAATTTCCATGTGGATTTATAAAGCAAAACCCATTATTAAAAAAAAACCGAACAAAATTAAGGTCTTCAGTAGCCTTTATTAAAAAAAAAATTGCTGCAACTAACAATATCTCACAGATGCTGTTCTAAGGAGAATTAGATATATGCTTAAAAAAGAAAGACGTGCCAATGTTTCATAGAGCCTTATGAATTTTCAATCAGCTCTGGAATGCATGGTTTTAACCACCTAGAAAACTGGTCCCATCATTTAAAATAAAACCCAACAAACAATGCTAACTAGAACCAACTGAAAAATAAAAATGGAATCTCACTTCTTAAGTATTGCAGGTGATCCCTGTTGTTCTAACTCTGGCAGAAAAATATAAAGGCACAGTAAGCTGAAAGATAAACTACTTCTGAGCTGGTTTAAGAATAAATGCAAAATCTAAATTCAAGCCACTGGAGAAAATTATTTTTGCTAAACCAAAATCTAGATCTATAGCATATGTGCTGTTACATAATGACATATAGGCTGCCCAAAAATAGCTGGTCAGGGTACGTACTTGAAGTGGCATTTCAGCATTTGTATTGAGGCATCATGCAGGGTTAGCATCCACCAAAAGCAATGTTAAGGAGCATGGAGGATGGTATAAGGCAAAGAAGGCACAAAAAGGACCATGAAACACTCACACATTGCAGTTTGCTGATATACTAATGAAAATGAAGGAATCTGGCTACCTGATTGAATGTGCCCCTTAAGTACTTCACTCCTGGAATCTGTGTGATAAAATTGCCTTGAGATTTGGTAATTTCACCTTGGGCATAACAGACTGCATTTCTTCTGCATGTTTTGTGTAAGGTTTAAGAAAAACTACCTAGAATGAAGTGCTGGCTACAACTGCTAGTTGTCACAGGTGTTCTTGGGAGTTTATTGACAAAATATAAAGGTGATGAAAGTTTTACCATTGATGCTACCAAAGACCACATAGGTGTTTTAGGATGAGGAGGATCATAGCCCTGCCTGTCTGGTGTAGGCAGCATCATTATCCCAGTGCACTTCTGTCTGCAGGTAAAAAAGGAATGACTGGATTGCACAACTAACATGGCTGCTCTCAGGCAATGCAAACATGTCTCAGCTGCTGAAAATTTTTTGTTCTACTCCAGCTTTGTTTGAAGCTAGACTAGAAAAATAAATAAGACAAGAAAATTCTCCAACTACCATAAAAATGCTGAACTAGGTTAAATAAAAATTAAAGTTGTCTATATTTTGATAGAAATTATGTAAGAAAACTCCAAATTAAATTAAAAAAAAAAAAAAAGCAAAAGTGGGGATTTTTTTTTAGGATAAATCCCCTAATCTTTCCTTTTATATGAAAGACAAAGAAGAAAAAAAATCTCTGCTCCACAATTTGATCTTGACATTACAGAACATGTTTACCTTTTCTTTAAAATATATATAGGTCATTTTTTAAACATTTCATTTCAAAATAAGAACAAAATTATTCAAAATCACAAAAGTGAAATATTTCAGAATTTGTCAGTTCCATGTTGGAGAGAAAGGTGGAAAAGTACAGGGGTATTTCCTTTATTCAACCTAATTTTTAAATGTTTTTATCCCATACCCTTGTTTTTGATGCAATAGTCACAATAAATTTTCCCATTCTGTACTTAACACCTGAATGTCCATATAACTTTTTGCTGCTACTGTGAATTCCTGGTTTGCATCATATTTTCTTTGCTGAATGATTCAGAGATAAATGGCAGCTACTAGTAATGCAGCAAACAGTCCCCATCATATTTTTAAGTAATATTTAAGTCAACACAAACGAGGGGCTCTGATGGTGTTTCTGTTACAGCAGAAACTTGCTGTTTCTCAGCAGGCTGGAGACTTCTGGCATCTTCTACTTTCAGGTCCTGCTTTGCAAATAGTTTCTCTTAAAAATGAAGACAAAACATTCGCAAAAACAAGTAAAAGGGTCACAGGTGCACATTACTGGCTGTTTTGATTGTGGATTTTCAAAGATTCTGAGTCACAGTAGATATTTTTGGCCGTGCTTTTAACCACTATTTCTGCTACATTGCCTAGATGGAAATTATTTTAATAGCATTTTGATCTTGAAGCTCATTTGCGTTTAGATCCTTTGTCAAACAAGTTAATCTCTCAAATTTCTTTCAATACACAGAACTCTAGCTATCTGATTATTGTACCATTAAGCTTACATTTTTAAAATTGTATTTCTTACATGTCTTAGGACAGAAGGCTCTTTAATTATGTTTTTGGATGTATAATGTATATGTATAATATTCAATTACCAATTGCATTGTTGTAAATTCCAAAAAGGGGGCTGGCATAAATCAAGGGCTGATAGCAAAATTGTGGGGCTTCATAAAATAAATACCTGTGTTACTATTATTCTTGTATATCTTGAAACATTATATGCTATTTATTTTTGACTCAGATAAGAATTTTGTACAAGAGTTTGAAGTGTAACTTCTGCTCTTATGGGCAAAGTAAAGTTTGAATTATATACAATTTTAAAAATTTTTAGAAAAACATCAGTTCATTTCAGATTTGTCTTCAATCCTTGCTTATTTATGAGTTCCAAAAGCAAATTGTTATTTTTACCTGTAAACTGATGACCATAGGGGATTATATGTTTATTTTTCATTTATGTTCTGATTGAACTTTTAATTTAAGAATGATCATGTTTGGAGACGTTTCAGAAAAGACATATTTGTAGGAAACATCTCAGGGTCAAAAACTGAAAAATGATGCCAATATAGACCGAACAGATCTTCTCTATTTCTGATCTTTGCATGTCCTCATCTAAATTCATAAATATAACCAACTCACCCATTGGTCATAATGAGCGATGTAAAGTGAAACAGGTATTGCAAAGTTTTATCAGGGACATGGAGACTTCATGCAGTGAGAAAAGGAAGAACAGTTTGGCTCATTTAGCTTTGTAAAGCAGAGGCTGAGATGAGAGATTTTGGTTTCCCTAAATATGTAAGAGGAATGATTATTGGCAAGAGGAAGAACAACTTTCTCTAAGGGCAAATGTTATAGAGGAGCAAATTACTAAAAATAAGCAATTAATATTTATATGATAAAAAAGAGAAGAGGATCCTTGTATGACAAAACAACAAAATTCAGGAAATTTCATGGAAGGGATTGTGTGACTTGTCTGCTTATAAAGCCAAGGTCAGAACCAAGGAATGGAGAAGTTCTTTCCTGTCCTCTGTTTCTGACCTCTTAGGCAGCCCTGGTCAAAAATTGCACTACTGAAATTCCTGATCAACGCTGGGAAAAGATTGTGAACCAAAGGCATTTTGGATTAAACTTTTAGATATGATACTAATATTGTAAATCAGAAATTTCATTATTATAAATTACAAAGCATGCTGGAATCTCTGCACATTTTCATTTTAAGGTTCTAGCTCTCATTAGGGTTATATTTTGTTGCCTCCAGGTATGATTTGTTGGTTTGCTTTTTTGCTCCTTTGTGAAGAAAATGCTAGGATATAAACATTCAAAAGAACCTATGAGCTCTGCAAAAGGGTTGAAAAGAGCACATACATAGAAACTGGTGGATTTTCTTTCTTTTTTTTTTTCTGCAAGTAGTTTATTTACTATCCTGACTATTTACAAATTCAAACTTGAATTCTGTTTTGATTGAGTTCAGTTCTCTTTACTGAAATGAAATCCTCATCAGAAAATACCCCAGCTGAATACACAGTTGTGGTCTATTCCTATTTGCTATTCAGTTAATCGATGAGAGAGCTGGACCCTGACTATTCCACTGGGTGGCCAAATACATTGGAAATGGTTTTAAACTCATTAAAACTAGTCAGATTGAGGGACATGAGACATCGATGACACAATGCCTATCTAAATATTATGTTTGAGCCAAAAGTTTAATGACTCCACAGATATATGATTTCTCTTGGAAGCTGGAGAGGGACAAGAGAAACACGACAGAGTTTCTTGTCTTGCTCAAAAGCTGAAGGTCTCTCTTGCAATGTTATTAAGGACAGTTCAAAATTGAACATAAGCATTGTCAGGTAAAAGCCTCCTGACCTAATGAGGCAGGAGCTCTGTTGCAGCTTCAGCCATGATATGGACACCAGGTTACTGTGAATAACCCTCTTGTTTGAAAAGAAGGTGCCAATTTCCTGGCCAGGTCCAAAAGCCAGAACTGCAAAAGACAGAGGTATCATGGATCCTTCAGGCACAACCTGCCAGAATGTTCATAAATCTGGCTCACTTATTCATGAAATACGGGAATTGCTGTCTTTGCAATTTTATTGGCTGCAACTGCTGAATATATTGGGATTTCACCAGCTGCCTCTCTATAATTTGAGAACCCAGAAGACCAAAGGTCTAGATGATTTAACTGATGTAGAACATATGCAAGAAATAAGAGTTTGGGATGGTCTTGGAGAATACAATCACTGCTTTGACACTTTTTCTACCTCTCTTGTCCTTTCCCCTCAAGGACAAAGATGTCCAGGAGGATATTTGCCAGTTCATGTGCATTAACTTCCCCATATAGCCATGGCATTTTTAGGTCTAGCATTTCTCCCCTCAAGTGCACTGCGAAGAAGAAGAAAAAGAAGAAGAAGAAGAAGAAGAAGAAGAAGAAGAAGAA
>WBMZ01005625.1:867-12508 GCA_013400975.1 Atrichornis clamosus
CCAGGGGCAGGCTTCTCTGGACAACCTGTGCCAGGACCTCACCACCATCACAAGGGACTATTTCTTCCTAACATCCCATCTAACCTGCCCTCTGGCACTGGGAAGCCATTCCCCCTTGTCCTGTCCCTCCAGGCCCTTGTCCCAAGTCTCTCTCCAGCTCTCTTGGAGCCCCTTGAGGTACTGGAACGGTCTCTAAAAGTCTCCCCAGAACCTTCTCTTCTCCAGGCTGAGCATGGGATCTGGCTCCCCCAGCTGTTCCCACCTCCACCCCAAGCCAGGAAACACTTCCCAGAGGCCAGGGTCGGAGCAGCAGCGACCATCCCTCCTGAACTGGAGTGCAGGGATCCCTGCCCTTCCCACACTGTCCCCAAGCTGACAGAGGCACCGCCTTTCACCTCTCCATGAATAAACCATTGGAGCACAGTTCCATTTTTCCTTTTAATGCAAAAAAATAGCCAAACACATCTTCCTGCCCTCCCCCCACCCTCCCCAGGTGTGTTTCCTTTGCTGTTGTTTTGCTTAATATTTCCAGCCAAGCAGCTCCCACCCTCCCAACCCTCCCAAACCTCTGCAGCTCTAAAGGCACCTGTTGCTTCCCCCTTCCATCTTCCCACTGTGGCGGAACCCAAATGGATCTCCAACCACTGAAAAAAAAAGAGGGAAAGAGGGAAAACAGCAGGGTGCACAGCATTTCAGCAACGTGCCAGTTCTAATCCTGACAAGAGATTATAGAAAGAAAGAAGAAAAATAATACAAAAATAAAACCACCAAACAAGTAGCAACAAGCACGGAGCAGCCTCAGCACACAGTGTAAACAGAAGCTGTCCCAATCCGGAATCCGGCTCTCCCGGAAAGCAACAGCACAACATGCTTTGTACACCCCAAAAGGTCCCTGCGGCGCTGAGCAGCCAAGGGGGAGGGTCTGGGTTTGAGCTTGTGTTGATATTTTTTGCCTTTATGCAAAAGGCTGAAGTGATCTCGGAGTCTTCATGCGGCGTTTGCGGCACCGAGCCTGGCCAGGCGACAAAAGGGATGGGGGAAAAGTGCCATGGGAAGAGGTGGGATTGGGATGCAGGGACTCTGAGAGGAGGTCCCAGGGCTTTGCAGCTAGGAAATCTGGACAAGGGAAGGTAGAGAGCAAACAAATACAAAAAAATAGAGATATAAAAACAATTTGTGTGAAGGAGGAGAACATGGACAGTAAATTCATGGTATTGTCGGCCTCCCCAAAGCAAGAATAATAATTAAAAAAATCTTATTTGTGGTGACAATGAAGAGTCGACAGAATTCCCTTCCCTGGGGAAAACAAAAATACAAATGAGGTACCTGTTCCACCCCAAATTGGTTACACCTTCCCACAGCCACATCCACACTCAAGCCACTGGTTATTGTCTCTCAAGTAAAGTCTGCAAGGGCAGCCCCCGAGCAGAAGCACCAAGTGCATGGCTGGTTCCTCCTGGTTAGCTTGTCCAGCAGAGATACAGACTCTCCTTGACCCTGCAACAGGTGGTATTGTTCAGTGCTCCATGGAGACGGAGCCTTTTCCAGGTCTCACGTGTTTCTCCAGATTTCTTTGTTTTAAAAAAACAAAACTTTATATATATATATATAATATACAGTACAATGAAAATATCCATGGAAACAAATGGGAGGGCGGCTGGAAAAGATGCTTAACAAAAAAGCCTGAAATAAAACAAATTCCCAACTCTTCCCCAAACTGATGCTTGCCTTCCCCACTAGTCTTCCAAGACCACAATCTCCACGTTATGGACCTGGTGCTGATGGTCTTCCACATCTCCCACCACTTTCTCCTCAGTCCTCAGCTCTGTCTCCAGGATCACAGCTTTGCCCTCCGACTCGTCCGTGTCCGCCTCGGGATCCGGCGCCGGGTCGATCTCTATGATGGTTTGCCCATCATCCGAGGTGCCCTCCACAGCTTGGATGGTGGAAGTGATGCCAGACTCCATGGCCACCAGTTCCACGGGATTGACCACGGCCGCCACGTTGGCCAGGGCCCCGCTGTCCTGCATGGCCGCCGAGCTCAGCAGCGCCAGGCTGGAGGACGGGTGCAGGGTGACTGTGTCCGAGGAGCTGGTCTTGGAGGAGGATACCACGGTGGCGTATCGGAAGAGCTGGGAGCCAGATGGCAAAGTATGAACAGTCACGGGGCTGGAGCCTTGGCTGATGGTTGCCACCGGGATGTTGCCCACGGAGAACTGTTGTCCAACGGGAGCGATGGCGATGGGGGAGATGACGGTGAACTGAGGCTGCTGGATGGGGGTGGAGGGGCTGAGCACGGTGGCAGAGGCTGGACGCTGCAGACGGGGTCTCTTGGGGGGCTTGGGAGCGCTCACAGGCATCAACACCACGTTCTGGATGGTTTGGGACTTGGCCTTCTGGTCCCTGGCAAGTTTCTTCTGCTCTTCCAGCTGCCGCTCCAGGTCTGCAAAGGGAATGGTTGAGCAACACATCAGGCCAGGGTAAGTAGGAGCTCCTGGGGTTTGTGAAAGGAGGTCTCCCAACCACCCAGTGAGGCTGATCTTGGCTTCTCCCTCGAGATCAAATGGCACTTAAGGAAAAAAGTAGGTTCTCCTGCTACCCACACAAACCTGCTAAATGTTCTGGCTGCCAGCACCTGGATAAGGCACAGGTAACATTCCATACCTGTTGGCTACTTCTACTGATGAGGAGATGGGCATTTCTGCTCCCCAAGTCAAATCCTCCTACAAGGGAACAAATCCCCCCAGGCAGCTGGAATTGCTTCCTAACCTTGGCTGGGTCACCTCCCCAGGAGCCAAGCATCTGCACTGGTGACAGGAGCAGGATGCTGGGTCAATGAAGCCCCCCTCTCAACCCTTGTTAGTGGGAACACTGGGAGCCAGTGACCTCATTTTCCAGGGCAGTAGGGGACTAGGACATCTCAGAGAACAACAGATCCTACAGGACATGGTGAGGAGGGAGACAAATTCAGTGAGCATCTCTAGAGATCCCAGGTCAGGTCAGTGCCTTCAGCCCAGGGGAGGCTGTGCAGGACACCTGATAGCTGCACGAGACAAGCAGACAGCCCCAAGAGGCAAGACAAGCAGAAGCTCAGCACCCCATACTCAGAGAGGCTCATTAGCTCGGGCACAGCACAACACTGCCCACTGCTCAGGTGACCATGGCACAGCGCTGAGCTGGCAGGTTCTGTTCCTAATCCTGAGGGAACTGGACTCGTGCCCTCAGCACCCCAGCTCACCAAAGGACACAGACTTTGGGCTGTCCAACACCCCAAGCAACTGCTCTCTGCGAGGGCAAGGGAGAGGGGAAGTTCCACGCAAGCCCTAGGACAGAAAGGGATTGGGATGCACTTGTTTTGGAGCAAACCAAATTCATTGGGGTTCTGTGGAAGGAAGGTCACATCCAGTACCAAGCGTAGTAGCAGGATGTGACACCTTATTAGGCACTTTACCTGCCAGAGTATAAAGAAACTGCTCCTCTCCTTGCTCTGTCTGGTTTTTCCTGTTGTCCAGAACCTTCTTGACTGTGTCCATTAAGCCAAATGTGTGGGCGACATTGTTCAGGACTGCAGCATCTACAGGAAAAGGGCATGGGGATGTTCAGTCCCATGTGGGACTCAGGCACTCAAAAGATGCTCCTATTACACCAAAAATTTTCTGCTGCTTTTAAAAACTCTGTTATTTCATGAGGGCTGGCTGACAAGGGCAGGCCCAGCTCCCGCATCTGACATCCCAAGATTAAATAATCCCATTCACATGACAAAGCAAATGGAACAGAGCTGTGTCACTCAAGCAGCTCCAAATTGCTGCAAATGAAAGTGTAATTTGCAATCACAGAGATACAAATGAGCTCTCCACCTACAAATCATCACCCCATGCTGCTGACAGCGTCATTAACATGCCAAGCTCCACTGAAAGCTGTGCAGAATGTCCATTATAATCCACTGATTTCAGTCACCCACAGCTCCCAAAAGCTGACACCTGCCAGACACAAAGACCCGCCAGTCCGAAGTTAAATTAGAAAATTTAAAAAAAAAAAATATCCTGGGTAAAATGAAGTGTGTGGCTACATGGATGTTCTCTCAGGAAGAGCATCAACAAGAGGTGTTCACAGGAGCATGTGCCAAACTGGATTAGGGAGCTGATCCAAGCTAAAAATAACCCTAAAAAGGGGAGGGGAGCTATTTTTAACCCAGATCATTTCCCTCATCTGGTTCAGCCCCAAAAACAGGTTTTCTGGCACCAGTGATGGCAGAATGAGAAGTGAGGGGGCAGAGCTGTTTGAGCCTGCACTGTCACGGAAAAGTGTTTGAATAACTCTGGTCCAAGTGACTCTGGGAGAGCTTCCATGGGGGCTGGGAGCTGTGGACAGTCATCTGATGGTCCCAGCAAGCTGCCAGGGTCGCTTTGCTCAGGGAACAGGGTGGAATGGTATGTCCTTGTGCCTTGAAGCAAAGGCACTTCACAGGTGGGCAGGCTGAGAACACACTCAGACTGTGCTCCCACAGCTCAGCCAATGAGCGGGAATTCACTCCCCATCCCATATCATCAGCTTTCCATGGTGGGATGGACCCTAGGGACATTTTTTTGCCTGCAGCTGCCCTTTTGAGGCTCCTTCCTCACAACCTACCTGTCATCTGGAAGGGAGACTGACCCAACCGCTGCTGCACACCTCTTAGGACTTCTTCTATCTCTTTCTGGATGTTGCACACCACCTCTTCCATCAGCCCCACATCAGCTATTCCCTTCCAGAACATCAGCGTGTCCTCTGGGAGAAAAGAGAAGGAAAAGAAGTCAACATGTACAAGCATTTGGCATTTTTCCCACAGGGCCACCTTAAACCTCTCAGGCAAGAGTAACTTTGCAAGGTGACTCCTAGTTTGGCCCTTGGGCTGAACAGGGTGTGAAAAAAACAACCAACTCCAAAACAAGCAAAATGGACTCAGGCAGCAGATCAAGAACAGGTTTTCAAGAAAGTCCATGACTTCCAAGGCAACATTTCACATCTTTGCAAGATGCAGAGCTTAAAATCTTTATTTGAGGAAATTCTAGCTAAGCTTCCATACTGATACTACAAGGGACTGCAAGGCCGGAGAGACACAGCACAGAGAGTTGACAGGGAACAAACATGACTCTGCTCCTTGATGGTTCCAGCCTAGCTCCAGGCTGGGAAATGTGTTTTACATCCTTGGAATAAAATTAAAAAGCCCCTCACTGTAACCAGTAACATCTAATCTGGAGGATCAGACACAAGGCCAGGGCTGAAGTCCTGCAGTGGTGAGGAGCTCCACTGGCAGGAAGCCTGGATGCCTGGGAAACACCAGGATAGCCAAGGGGCTGGGGGACAGCTCTGTCATTGCCCAAAATGTCCTTATTTTCCAGAGTTTACAAAATGTAACAGGGGAGGAGAGGGGAAGAAAACACCCAACTGAGCTTACCTGAGATCTCATCCATGTCCTTTTTCAGGCCTTCCTCAGTGGCCATGGTGACAGCAGCTGTCAGAGCCGAGTTCCACTCAATCCCCTCCTCCATACTTTCCTCCGACAGTGCGATCTGGGTGATGCTCCCTGCCAGAGAGCCCCCATCAGCTCCCTCTGCCAGCCCTGAATCCCTGCTTTGCTTCCCACCCCCCTCAGCCCTCTCCAGGCTCTCTTTCACTCTTTGGGTCAGGTTTGTGCTTGGCTTCTTTCAAGCAAACCAGCTAAAAGCAAATATTGCTGCTTTTCATTGGAACTATGACTGTGAAAAGCTCTGGGGCTTCTGGAGGGAAAACCATGTGCCTTCCACAGTGGAATCCTGGCATCAAGGGAGCAGAAAGGGATCAGAATAGAGAAGGGAACAAATAAGGCTCAGCCCAGCCACCCTCCTCCTCTTGCATCTCTGAGGGAGCTCTGCACCTGTAATCCCTCAGCTAATGATGAAGTCAGGGTCCAAGCTAGTTTATAGAAGGAAAATGGATCTGACACAGAATTCTAAGTTTCTGGATCAAATTTGGTACTAAACCAATGTGCAGCCACTGTAAGGTTTTGCCACATGGCCATGGTGCTTTCCAGGAGATTCTCCTTAGCCTGGAGCTAAGGAGCTCCTTAGACAACTCTGCCATGTCACCCACCCAGGGTCTCAGAGAAATGTAACCCACCCAGCTGAACAGTGTGGTACAGTTGGGAATAGTCTTCTCCCTTAACCTCAGCAAAGACAATAATTTCTGCTCTGGAGCACAGGATCACTGAGAACTTGCAGTTGGAATGACAATTAAATCACGTCCAGCCATCGCATCCTGTTTCATGGATGTTCTGGAGGAGGTCAGTATCCCTAAATTCCTTCCAAAGTATGAGCCCAACTCGTGCCTTTATAACAGACTCACAAATGGAAAATACATGGGAAAATGCTGTGCAAGCTCTCACAGGTGCTTGCTCACGTGGTGATCCCAGAACAAGGATCCCTGCAAGGCTCTCAATCCCTCTCCTGGCTTCCAAGGCTGCCTCTATGGAAAGCAGCTGCTTGATGCCAGCTGTTTTCCAGCCTTCCCAGTCCTGCAGAGCAGAGCTCCCTGACAGATGCTGCTGAGACCTCTCCTAGCACACATGAGAAGCATTTTCCTTCCCAGAAACCAGAGCAGTCTCCTGCAAAAGGGTGGGACTGCCCTGCTGTGCCCGGGGAGAAGATGTAAAGTGTGTGTGGGAGGGAGAGGAGCATCAGAGGGAAATTCCCATGGCATTTCCTACCATCAGCTGAGGTTGGCGTCTGCACCACACTCTGCTGCCCCGGCACCGGCGCTCTGGCACTGCTGATCAGGAGATCAAACTTGGTGCTTCGACAGGTGTTAGTGCAAACTTTGTCATGCTGGTAGAAGTCAATCTGCCCTGAATCCATCATCTTCCTGTGCAGGGAGTAGGGAGAGAACCAGGCTCAGCTCAAATCTCAGCTTGGAGACAAAAGGGAATAGTCTACCTGGGAATGCTACGGCCACAGGAAGGAAAGAGAAAGGGAGATCCCAAGGACACTCTGAACACAAAACATCTCCTACAAGGCTTTCAAATGGCAAACACAAGCCACCCCCAGCTTCACATACAGGGCTCCAGTCCTGTTTCACCCCAGGTCCCCCAGGCAAGGTCACTTCTGTCAAGGATGAGGGATCCTGCCCCACACAAAATGGGGCTGGGATCTCTGCAGGCTGCTGGCTAGGTACTGTGAGCCTCCAAGAGACCTCCTGGGGACTGCAAAGCAGACAAAATGCCTGCTGGGGGTCCTGCAGCTAGAGAGTGAAGCCTTGAAGCTGGACAGGGTCAAATACCTCAGCATGATTCCTCCGAGGCGAATGGCTCTCTTCCAATCCTTCAGGGTAGACTTCCCAGCCAGGTGAACAAAATGCTTTGGGCTGATCAGTTGGTCATTGAACTGACGGCGAGACAAGCAAAGGCTCAGCACACAGGGTAACATCACTTGGGAAGATTGGGACATCCAACACAGCCAGTCCACAGCTCACCTGACCCCTCACTTCCACCCAGAGGGAGAAGCTGCTTCTCAGATCCCTCCCAGTTTTGACCCCCTGGGCAAAGCAAAGCTCACAGCTCCAGGAAGGATATCTGCAGGGATGACCTGCCAGCCACGGGCATTCAAACCACACAGCCCTAACCAAGAACAGCCCTGAGGGCTTCGTATGAACCAGATCATCTCCTATGAACATGTACAGTCATCTTGACGATGGTTACAGAAGGTTCTGGTTACATGGAATGGCCCAGCAGCGTCCAGCTGACACAGGTATTACCCTGGGCCTCTGTTCTGCCCTGCTGTGGTGACTTGGGTAGTTCCTGCTCAGGGACAGGAGCACACAGGGCTCAGCTGTCACACTGCCACGCTCTTGAGTGAGAAAAGGTAACACCAAGACTTCCCCTCTCAATGCAACCTGCTCGCCAAGGAAGCAACAGGAGTGGAGTAGCAGGACACTGAGGGAATGGGAGAAGGAGGCAAAGCTCTGCCAGATCTCAGCATACATTGCCTGCCAGCCTTCAGTCCCTCCTCATGGGCCAGCATGACTGAAATGGAGGTGAGTTATATCCTTCCCTCTTTAATCCACTCTTCCTCTGCTTCTCCCTACCAAAAAACAGCTTTAGCACCAACAATCAAAGGGCAAGTCACTCACTTGCAGGAAAAGGTTAGGATGAAACACAAAAAGTAAGAAAGTCCTGTGGAGGCCAATCAGCACATGTGGAGAGCAGAGAAGGAATCCACTGGGAGTTTTTCCCCTTACCTTCACACACTTGACGTTAATTCCTGGACAGACAAACTTCTTCCAGAGCAGGATGGCTTTGCTCTCCCCACAGGTGATAGGATAGGCGATCTCGATTTCCTCGCTCGTTTCAAGGGTGCTGGGGTCTGAGGGAGGAACAGCTCAAAATGAAACTTTCTACCCAAGAGGCTCAAATCCCACAAGGCAGGAGCTGGAAGCTCACAGGTTGTGAGACCTGCACTTGAGAAACCCAAAAAATGGCAGATCCCTGTTGAGGATCAGTTCTCTCTTAGTCTTCTCCATGTACTAATTCTAACAGCAACTGGCATCTGCTTTTTGGTGTAACAATGCTTGAAATGATGCTCATATATCTGGAAATGTGAAATCAGAAATCCAACACATCTGTAAAGGGGAGATTGTCAGTGAGAACAATCTTAGTGGCAACAAAATGGTTTAAAATTTGAAGCACACATATCTCTGAGATTCTGGGAGCTCTGGTATCTCTTTAGCAGCGATAGCAGATATTTACTGATAATATATTCTCTTTATACACAGAGTTTCTGCTAATTCTGCCAAAAGACCCACACCCACACAGGAAGCAGAACTCTAGCGACAGCATCCAGTGACAGGAGCCTTTTCTCACACACTGCTCAGGATGGCAGGGAGCACTTGGAGCCAGCCTGCTCAATTCTTCTGAACATCCAACCCAAACCATCGCACTGTTGGTTCAGCAAAGACCCAGCAACCAGAGCCTGATGCTTCAGCCACCATGTCTTCATCACTATCATTCCTGCTGCCAATGCCTGCACACCAGGACTAAGGTGACATCCCGGCTCCCCTGGACCCCATGGGAGCCCTTACCATTCATTGCAGGAGAGCCAGGATCTCACTTCCAGGACTTTGAGACCAAGCAGTAACAGCAGACTCTTATTCCAGAGTATGCCCAGCCCCTGCACCCACATCCATGCCTGGGAATCAGCATCTGCAGGGGCAGAGCCAGAAGGAAGCCCAGCGAACTGGAGACACCAGCCCTGCACAGGAGGGGATTCATCCACGCCGAGTGGGAACTCACCAATCCCTTCTTCCAGCTTGTGGATGGTGTGGGTTTCCACGGCCACCACAGCGGCACTGGCCTCGGAGCCCTCTTGGTAAATCCTGTGGTGAAAGTGGCCATGCATAAACAAACTATAGAAATCATGGGAAATTAGTATTCACAGCACAGGGTTAAAAATTTCAGTTCATTTCTTTTTGCCTGTCCTCAAGGGATGTGCATTTTTGTCTGATACAGTTTCAATCACCAGGAATTTTTTGGCAGGTACGAAACACTAATAATCCCAAGGCCCGACACACGCAGAGGCGTTCCCAGTGCTGTCATCCCACCCTCCACACTGCCAGTGCCACCGAGGCAGCTCTGCAGGCTTCCCTGTGCCTTCTCCTTTGCTTTGTCACCCACGACAGCAGAAAGCAGAACCCAGCGTCCCAGGATTTCCCTTCCAGCCCTGTGTGACTATGCAGCACGGATGGCCACGCAAGGAAGTCGCTGTCGGGCCCAGAGCCACCATGCCCTGTGAATATTATCAAACTGAAGACAGTTTTTTTACATGCTGATTGATCCAGAGTGAAGGTGAGTGCCTGGTGGCAGCCACTTCTCTGCAGCAGCTGCCAGGGAGCCACAAAATTCCCTCCACATCCCAGCCTCACTTTATTTTAGAGGAGGATTATTTTAGGGGAGGGCTAGCACAAATGCATATGTGGGTCTGGACGCACAGACCACCACATCCAGCGGCTGCAGCATGGCAAAAACCCACCCTGGGGCTGGAGAGGGAAGAGGGAGACTGGGACAGCACCACTTCCACGGCCTGGGTGCACGGCACCAACACAGCCCTGCAGGACAATTTCAGCCCTCGGAGGCCCCATGACACACACAAAAGCTTTTATCTCTTGTATTTTCTCTCTCCCCTGTGTGGCACAAAACCGATGCAGACCCGGAAAATGCAGTGACGCTCCGTCCCCGTGCCATGAAAACCCACAGGGCTCCCCCCCCCGATCCCACCCGGCACCTCCCAGTCACACCAGTACCATCCAACTCACCCTTGCTGCACCGGTTGGAGCTGCAAGATCACTTGGGTTTTGGTATCCTCCGGATTCTCCCCTTCATTCCCGTCACTTGGTACAACCACCACATCACCCACAGGGACGCTCACCTCGGCATTCGCCATCTCTCACATGAACCCGGCAAGGTTTTCTCCTCCCTGTGGATCACGAGAGCTGGCAACAGATCCCAGAGGCAGACCCCCCCCAAGTGCCATCCCACTCATAACTTCCCAAGCCAGCAGCTCTCTCCAGCTCTGAAGCCCCCAGCCTGATACCAGGGAACAAACCCACATGGTGGGTTTTGGCAAGAGTGTGTTTCAAGCACAGAGCTTCTCCCATCAGCCAGCAGTGCTTCCAGCCACCCCTGGGATGCTTGGATGCCTCACTACCAGGGACGTGCCTGTGGATGATCCCTCCCAGGAGAAGCTGGTGTCAAGATGTGGTGCCACCACAGGACGACCTCACAAGGTGGCCCAGAGCAGCTGTGCTCCCAGGGGATGTTCCTATAGCTGTGCAGGAGGCACAGAAGTGGTTTTGTTACAGCTGTGGGGCTGGAGTTCATCCCTGCAAGCATGGGGTCTACAAGCTGCTCAGAAAACCAGAGTGTCAGAATCCTGGAATGGTTTGTGTTGGACGGGACCTGAAAGCTCATCCTGTTCCACCCCCTGCCATAAGCAGGGACACATTCCACTATCCCAAGTTGCTCCAACCTTCATCCAGCCTCACCGTGGACACTTCCAGGGATGGGGCAGCCACAGTCTCTCTGGGCAACCTGTGCCAGGGTCTCACCACCCTCGCAGGGGAGAATTCCATCCCAATATCCCATCTAAATCTCAGAGATCTCAGGTCGGGATCTGCCGGCAGGTGACAGGCGGCTCGGTATCCCACGGCTAGGATGCACCAGGACAAACCTGGGGAGCCACCGGCACAGGGGCCGCGCGCCCACCCGGCTCCAGCCGTGGGAACCCCGCGGGTTCCCGCACCTCATCCCGCTCCGGGGGACAGCCAGACCCACCCGGGATGCCCCGAGGGACGGCGGGGCCGCGGCTTCCCCAGGATGTCCGGAGCGGGGGGGGTCACCAGGACACGGTTAAATCCCGGCGGTGATCGCGCCGAAGCTTTAAGTGAGGAGGAGGGTACACGGCAGACCCCCCCCGACCCCCGCGGGCTTCTCCGGGCCGCGGTTCGGGGGTCGCCGCCTCCCCAGCGCTGGGGTCGGGAGGTCACGTGGAGGGGGGACCCGCGGGCCCCCGCCGCGGCGCGCGCGGCGGCGAAGGGGCGTGGCCTGCCCGGGGGAGGGGGCGTGGCCTCACCCCCC
>WBMZ01005627.1:0-51176 GCA_013400975.1 Atrichornis clamosus
ACCTTGGCCACTTCAGGGGAGGCTTCCAATCCCATTGATTCTAAATGATGTTTGAATATCGTCACTTTCCTTTTTCCTCTAGCCTGACTCCTGAATTCATTTTGATTCCCACAGATATGGGGGACTTTCTTTTATGCTGCCATAACTGGAACTGTCAACGTTACCATACAAAATACAGGTTTCAGTCTCCCTTTGGCATACTGATTATCTTGAATTCAGTGTTGATTCTCTCCATTTTAGAGGAATATTTAATAATTCTAAATCTTTCTTCTATAAACAGTCTTTACGAAATTGTACTCTGCTTTTTACAGCTGGAAGAAATAAGTACTTGTTACTATAAGTGAAGTTCATTATAGTGTTAGAATCATATTTAGCACCTTTAATGAGAAAGAACTTGGGAACTTTAAGAAACTCTAAATATGGTGTTATTTCACCTACACAAGATGAGTCTTGTATTTCTGTTGCTGAGTTGCTTCTGTAAACTTTACTAACTGAAAAACTAACATGCTGTCATTCAGCACTGACCTTGCTCTCAAAGCCCCAGTTTGTTGTCTACATAACTCCTGGAAAAAGCCCAGATTAGGTATCTTTTAGGATTCTATTCACAAGTCTCCTTTGTGGTGAGTTATTTCCATTCCATACCCAGAGCTTCTATTTCTTCAACTGAGCTGCTTCTGTCATCTTTCCAGAGTGCCAGCTCCGGAGCAGGCATTGATTTGTCTGTCTCCAAGGAGATCCTCTGCTTCCACAGCTAAATCTGCAGAGAAACAGATATTTATTTTGTGGCAAGCTACTTTAAACAGTGTAAGTTCATAAAACTGCTCTGTTGGCTTTCTGTGTCTCTATCATGAGCTCTGTTCTCCTGGTTCAGTCACTCTGGGACAGGGATTGCTATGTTTGTAATCACTACAGGGATATGAGCTCTAGGTGTCTCTCAGAGTTTGTGCAGTGCCTTGTACAGGTATCAGTAATCTGGTATCAAGTAAATAAACTGGTATCAAAAGGAGAAAGAGAAGCTCAGAACTGGAAACAAGACTGAAATAGTAGCAGGAGGAAATAAAGCCAGTAGCATGGGAGAGTTTTTAAAGAAGGAAGTGCAGCTAAGGTAAAATTTGCAGGTAAAAAACTCATATCAAATATATTAAGTACCTTATTAGCTTGAAAAGTGTAGAAAAAATAAAATGGTATACATCAGCAGAGAAAATGGAAATTCTAAAGCTGTTTTTTTTTCTCAGGTCTTGATAATGGACTATTAATGTTATTAATTATAACCTTTTCCATCAAATACCACACAGCTGTTGGATTCTGTAAGTCTCTCCCTGTCTAACCATGACAAGGCTGAGAAGATATAGTTGTCTCAGGAAGGTGTTGTGAGGTTTGACAATACATGTTTGCTGAGTGATTTGTAAGTTATTTGTAGAGCTGTGAGATCCTGTGATACCACAGCTCAGGGCTCTGCTATCCACACACAGGATATTCCATGTAGCACATATCCAAAGAGCTTGACATGGTGGGAATACTGGATTTGTATCACAGGGCTGAGAGCCTGTGCCGCATGTTGGATTGACCCATACAGCACAGTATGTGTATACAAACACTGTCCATGAAGGCATCTCAGCAGTGCATGTGGATAAATTACAGAAACATTTGAAAACACCCAAAAGATGCTGTCATGTTGGCCAGCCTGTCTGTCCAGGCTATCCCAGACAGAGTCGCAATTATCCCATTTTGCCTGGTCACACTTCCATGTTGAGCAGAGCATACCTGAGGAAGCAGATGAATGGAAGCCAGAAACCCAGAATTCCTGTTTTTCCCTCTGAACGATGCCACGGGGTGGCACTGTTCAGATCCAGCTCTGCCAAATGCAATTATGACAACGAATTAGATTTGAGCCAAGGAAATGTCACCTCTGTCATTTGAAGTGGATCCTGGTCAGAAGCAAAGTTGTGTATCAAAGCATAGACTAGAGAAATCCTGCCTCATTAAAAACCAACTTTAAGCCAATTGTCTTCTTACTTTCTGTCTGTCTGTCTGTCTTTCTCCCCTGCAAATGAGCTTACAACTTTCCCTCAAGGCAAGAGCATCAGCAGTCAAGCTCTGGTAGCTTTGAAGAAATCTCTGTGTGATTAGAAATGCCACACAGAGTTACAGCCTTCTCTGCATGCTGATCACATGGGAGTATATAGGCCATCAGAAATGTAATCCATGGCATACCTCTATCTTCCTAAGTCGGTGTTTAATTAGGAACCATACTATTGCTGCATTATTCTGGCTCAAAGGAAATATAGCTGAGCTGTGTGGGCTGGAAGAGGCCTCTGAAGTAGCTCAGAGCTTAACACTGGGAAGGGTGTGGAATACAGGATTAGGTCTGTGTGAAGACGTGCCATCCCACGTGCCATCCACACCTTCCCCTCTGGCCCGTGCTCCCTCGTGGTGCTGTAGGCCAGAGCTTGTCTGCATCCCATGGATGCTGTGGTGGGGCTGAGGGCAGACCCTCTCAACAGAGTGCTTTGGTGGGGCTGAGGGCTGCTCCTCTTGGGGTGCCATGGTGGCACTCAGGGCAGCCCTTCTTGGGGTGCCATGGCGAGGCTGCTCCTCTCTGGGTGTCATGACAGGGCTGTGAGTGGCCTCTCTCAGGATGTCACAGTGGAACTGAGGGCTGCTCCTCTCAGAGCGCCATAGCTGAGGGCAGCCCCTCTCAAAGTGCAGTGGCAGGGCTGAGAGCAGTCCATCTCTGGGTGCCATGGCAGGGGTGAGGGCTGCTCCTCTCAGAATTCCATGGTGGGGCTGAGGGCTGCCCCTCTCTGGACACAGTGACAGAGAACAGCCCTCCTTGGGGCAGTGTGGCGTGTTGTGGGCTGCCCTGCTCAGAGACTGTCATGGTGGGGCTAAGGGCAGTCCTTCCCTGGGCACCATGGCAGGGCTGAGGGCAGTCCTTCCTTGGGCACCATGGCAGGGCTGAGGGCAGTCCCTCTCTGGGCACCATGGCAGGGCTGAGGGCAGTCCCTCTCAGGGCATCACAGCGGAGCTGAAGGCTGCTCCTCTCAGAGGGCAGTGGTGGGACTGACAGCAGTCTCTGTCTCAGAATGCCATGGGTGGGTCTGAGGGCTGCCCTTCTCTGGGCGCAATGGCGGAGGGCAGTCATTGCCTGAGTGCTTAGGGTAGCCCCTCTCAGGGCACTGCGGCGGGTTGTGGGCTGCCCCTCTCACAGACGGCCATGGTGACGCTGAGGGCAGCCCCTCTTGGGGCACCATGGCTGAGGGCAGCTCCTCTCTGGGTGGCATGGTGAGGCTGAGAGCTGCCCCTCTTCCGGTGCCATGGTAGGGCTGAGGGCTGCCCCCTGAGGACACCATGGTTGAGAACACCTTCTCTCGTGGCACGATGGGAGCCGAGGGCAGCCCTTCTCAGGGTGCCATAGTGGATCGGAAGGCAGCCCCTGTCACAGAGTGCCATTCTCTCACAGAATGCCATTGGGGGGCTCAGGGCAACCCCCCTCTGTACGCCATGATGGATCTGACGGCAGCTTCTCTCACGGTCCCGCCATGGAAGGTCTGAGAGCAGCCCAATTTACGTTCGCTCCATGCCAACACCCGCCACCTTCCCCTCAGGGCGGGCGGAGCGGCCCCGCCCCGTCCCGCCCCGCCCGCGGGTCCGCCGCTGTCCCACAACCCTTTGCGCCCCGGCCCTCGCAAGATGGCGGTGCTGGGGGCACCGCGGGGTTTGGTGGCCGCCGCCTCCCGCAAGCGGCGGTTGCTGCTCGCCTTGGCCCTGCTGCGGCCGCCGCCCGCCGCCGCCGTCGCCTGCGCCTCTGGGGTTTCAACGGGGAGCGGGCGGCGACGGTCTCGAGCCACTCCGGGGGGCGCACAGGTGCGTAGGGCGCGCCGGGGCGGGCGGGCGGTGAGGGGCTGAAGGGGCACCGGGGTCTGAGAGGTGGTCGATGAGGGGCTGAGGAGGCGCCGGTCGCCGCAGCCCTGCCCCGCCGGCTCTGCGAGCACGGCCCGGTTCGTCCTTGCCTTGCCGGTATCAGCGCCCGCCACCCTGGGGGCCGGTCAGCCCCCCGCAGGCCGGTCAGCCCCGCGGGGACCCCCGTGCAGAGGGGTCGGGGGGTCATGGGGTCTCTTTGGGAACAAGCGTTAAAACCCTCAGTGTCTTTGAATGGATGCTGAATGCGTGTGTATAACGAATAACTTGTGCTGACAGCTAATTCTGCCTCTGTAGGGAAAAAGAGTTGGAATTGGAATGCTTTTTGTCAGCTACGGAAGGCTGTAATATGTTCCAGTGAATTATTTTTTATTAGAAGTAAAGTATTGAGTACATTATCTCAAACTGTCCAGTCTTCAGTAATTGATGCAGCTGAAGGAAGTGTATTCCAAAGACTGAGGAAATGAACATTAATAAACTCTCAGCTCATAATTCTGTTTGGTAATAAACTTTTTTATTCCCCCAGATTAGCGCTGTTTATGAGTGGCTTTTATTTATTACTTGCCTTGATTAGTTTTCCCTGACAGACAGAATTCTGTCAAGGACTACAGTCGACTTTGTTACTGGGTAGATGAGATGAGCAGCACTGAAGGGCTAAATTTTGGGGAGGTTTAGTTTTGGAACTTGTGCAAGTCGCTGAGAGCTGAAGTCAATGCAGGTCAAATATTTTATCTATGTATTTGCATACGTTAAAATATACCTGAATGCTCAGTATTGTTTGGTGTTCCTGGAAACCTATTTCAGCTGTTAGGGAACAAACTGCAATGTTATCATGGTGATGAATAGAAGTATTAATTATATTCCTGTTTTCCTTTTGAATGTTTTTATTTTCATGTGAGAAATGCTAATCCTTGCCGACAATAAAAAGCCATTCGTTATTATAAATTAGGTAATCCAGCAGTTAAAAAAATCCTCTGGGAGCAAGTATGTGCATCCTGGTTTAGTTCAATTACTTCATTATTTCGGTATCTTCATGCACTAATGAGGACTGTCAATATTTTTAATGGGCTCATTCTGAAAGCTTTTCTGTATATTAAAAATTTGAAGAAGTACCTGGTTTGCATTTAAAACAACTTGATCTTGATTGCCGTGGTCCTAAGGTGTGTGTTTCACAGTCATGTGGGAATAAGGAGTGATGAAAGTGGTTTATAGCACATGGGCTCGTGAAAGCCTCCAGGCTCCTGCGTGGTGACACATCTTGGTGCTTATATTGGAGTGTGGGGGAAAGCTCTTGTTCCCTTCATTGCTGTGTTGTAGGTGTCAAATAGGGGTTAGCTTTTGCACCAGTTTGTTGAACATAACCAAGGGCAGATGTTCATGATCCAGCCTCTTAATCCCACATGGGATCAGCGACTGGCAGGACCCAACTGCTTGTGAAATCCAGGTAGTTGGCTTTAATGGCATGTCTTCCCCGAAGCGTTCCTAAATAGCAAGGACCTTTCCAGGAGGGCACACCTACTGTGGCGTGGTTACCAGTGCTTCTCACCGCTGGGGTAAAACCCCATTTGGGAGTAAAATCAACTCCACTCCAGTTCTGCTTTAATTGGTGTAACTACACAAATAGCAGAGGTTTGTGACAGCATAACTGGCTCAGTCAAGAGCTGTACCTTTTGCAGCTCAAGCTGGTGAACAGTACAGCCGTTGCTTAATTTGTGAGAAGAAATGGGATTAAAGGAAGGAAGAAGCTCTGGTGAAATATTACCATAATAGCGAAGTTACCAACCATTCCTTTTGGAAAAGTTAATTTCAAAGACTTGCCTGTCATCCTTCTACTCTGCTTTTCATCCATGTGGTACTTGGTCTCCTGTCTCCATAGTTTCATGTTCATTGTAAGGTTTTTTTAAGCTTACAATTAATTATAAGTTTAATTGTATTATACAATATATGTATTTTCTGTGGCACTTAGTACCACGAGAGTCAAATATAGTAGAGTTGTTTGGGAGCTGTTGCATTACAAATCCACATCTTTTTTTCCCCTCACGCTTATATTTTTCAGTAGTTTTGATTATAGCCTTGCTTTTCTGAATACTAAGGCATGTAACATTTGTATCCTGGAGAGGAAGATAGCTAAATGTATGGAGGGGAAAAACAGTTGTCATAAATATTGTGGAACTGTGATCAGGCTTCATTTTTTGATATTGAGATCAGTTTGTATTTCCATACCCACAGCTCCTTCAGTTCACCCTCCTGCGGTTGGAGTAGGCAGGGATTCATCATGTCAAAACTTGTGTTTGGAATTTAGGATGTCTGCTGAGTAGAGAACTGGCATGTTGGCATGGTAAACTTTGATAAGTAACCAAAAAATTGCTGTATTTTTTTTTCTGGGAAGCTTGTGCGGTTTTTTTCTGTAGAACAGTTTGCCTGTATCCAAAATAAAATCAATGGCAAATTCTATTCCTTGTAAATATGGAAATTAAATTAACTTAAAAATTAGTTAAATGAATTTAAATGAGCTAAATGGAAAAAAAAGAGCATTTGACTGGAAAGGTCCAACAGCCTTTAACTAAGGATAATTATTTTGCTCGGAATCTTTATAAGCGAAAGAATACACTGAGGAGTCTGTTTCAGGGGGAACTTTGGCAGTTGTGGAAAGCAGGGCTGTGTAAATTTTTCTAAGTGTAACAGTAAAAAATAGAAGAGACTTTTTCCTTCCATTATCTTGTCCTTCCAGCTGCCAGTGATAAAGAGCTTGTTCTTCTGCATAACTTAATAATATCCCTTGCTCTGGAAGGGGTTGCAAGAGAAGTTCAGGTGGTTTTTTTAAATTTATTTATATTATGCCTTAGGATTTTTATTTATTTTTACCTGAAGCATGGTCTGTTCTGTAAAATTGCATTGATGTTTATTATGTAGAGACTTCATGTGTTTGTCTGCATTGCTAAATTCTCTTCTCTGGACTCTGAGGGTGCAGTTGAACACCTTGATGCCTGGGAGTCATTAATCACCAGTCTCTGGTAGTCAGCAGTGCTCACTGGCAGATACCTGCTTTGTAACGGGGTATTTGAAATTCCTGGGGTTTTCAAAATCCCTTTCTAGAGGAAGCATTGCTGCTGAGCAGAGTAGCAATCCCATACATCTGCCTATAAAAATGGACATCTAAATTGCTGTGAGGAAGGATTCCCCATCCCTGGAAGTGTTCAAGGGCAGGTTGGATGGGGCTTGCAGCAGCCTGCTATAGTGGAAGATGTCCCTGCCCATGGCACGGGGTAGGACTGGATGAGCTTTAAGGTCTCTTCCTTTCCTCTGTGCATATCCATCCAAGTGTACAGAGCAATTGCACATTGGCCATTGTTAAATGTAACTCCAGTTAAGTTTATATTGTTCATACTGGTGACAGTTTAGCCTATATTTATACTAGAATATTTTCACCTTTTCTCTCATCTTCCTCCACTCATTCCTATTCATCATTTCTTTCCTTGCCTTGTAAACTCAGCAGAATTAACTGAAGGACATAAGCGCTGCACAGGTACATACTCGAATCCCACCTTTGGTTATCTTTTCTGTTACGGTTAGTTTAAAAAAAAATTCCCCATTAGATGACTGCAGCATGTCAGGAACACTACATATATTCCAGAGAGAAGCTTCTAAGTGTGGGTTTGACCTTGCACAAATGTGTTTTATCCCTGTTGTTTGTTTGCATTTGTAGTATTTAAACTACTACCCACAGTCATGACACTTTAGCAACATGACTTTTATGTGCAATCAGTACTAGACATCTGTTTCATCCTTTAGAGTTTAGAGAATCATATCCAAAAATACATTGTAAGAGCATAATGGTGCCGAGTCAGGCATTCAAAAGTTAGGAAATGCCAGAATTCAAGTTCCCTGCATAAATTTTTAAATTCAGAAATAAGTAGGACTTGCTCCTGGTCCTTTAAAGCAACAACCTGCTTCTTTTATCTGCTGTGATAAAATTTAAGTATGGCTTTTCTTTGTAGTGTTAAAGCTCTTGGGAGTTCTAGCGAGGGAGAGTGGAGTCCTGAGTCTTCCTGCAGGATGCGTGGAGAGTGGCAGGGAAAGCTTAAGCCCCTCTCATTTGGGCAGTTTTGCTGTCAATTCTGTGATGGTCAGAGGAATTACCAGTGAAGTAAACTGTTCACCTTGTTTAACTCTTTATTTCTTTGCTCAGATCTGTTTTCTAGCAGGAGCTTGAGAGAGGATTGAAACCTCCAGTCTTCCAGCCTCAAGACTGAAAATAAGAACAAGTTTTTCTATGTGTCTTGGACAAATCCTTTAATCTTTTTGCTGTCTTAACCCTATGACAGTTCATAGCTTCAGTCAAGAAATTAGGCTGTCTATCTAATGCAATCATTGAGGTCAAATCTGCTGGCGTTTCAGTAGAAATTGTTTCTGTGATGTTGTTTGCCTCATATTTCAGTCAGAAGCGAACTCTGAGAGCATTGAGGTCAAAGGATATAAGTTTTTAGTAAAAAGTGTTTTTATGATGTCCTGTGGGTACACTCTAGAAGAACAGTAATTAGCTATTTTCCAATAACTGTTGAAGCATTGTAATTTTTTCATTTTATTTTCTGTTTATGTCACTGTTTGTGTGGAGAATGTCTTGGTTTAGAGGGAATCCTCTGTGCTGACACAAAACTGTCGAGTTATGAGTGTATGTACAAGGAAGTGCTTTAGAAATGCAAATCCTTTGTTTAACCCAGGTCTTGGATGCATCAGGACGGTTCACCCAAGCCAGTTAGCTCTACTTAGTGCAAAATGTTTAATTGTGATGTTCACTCTTGCTCTGTATGAAACGTCATGTAACAGAAATGTTTGGAATAAGCAGGTCCCATGTGATACCTTGTGGAGGAATGGTTTTGACTTTCTTTAAAATGACTGATGAAATTATTATTTGGGACGTGTGTCTTAGGAGTTAAAGGAATGTTTAAGGCAAGGAATATATGATGGTGCTGCTGTTTGTCAGGGTTAAAAATACCCTTTTATATGATCAAGTTCCTTTTTTTTTTTTTCCCTTTTTGCTGTTTGTTCTTTGCCATGGGCTGGTGAGCAGCTCTTTTTGGTGGTGATTGTTAGGTAGTGTGACGTGTATGGTTAATATTGTAACAGAGCAGTGGAAGGTTTAATGTTGAATGTGTCAAAGATGATGTGGCACCATCATTGCTGACCAGAAAAGAGGTTCCCTGTGTTCTGCCACTGGGGAAGCACTGCCAGCTAGTCCATCTGAGGAAAATAAATGGTCCTTTGAAACTTAGGGAATATGGATTGCTTTGCAAGGTGACGTGTAGAGCATGGTACAGTTGGTGCCAGCAGTGTATCAAAGTTTAAGGTGCACTGAAGGATCTGTGAATATTGTGTATATTGTGTCCTGATAACCTAAAACTTGTTTCCAGCCCTGCTCCAATTTCTGATAGTCCCAGTGCTTCCCAGCCAAAAGCTGTAGCTTTGATTTGCCTTCTGGAGACAAGCATGGCATGAGCTGAGCTAAGAGGAATTGGGAATGGCAGAACCTATAAGCATAAAAATAACATTTCATAATGACAAACAGAACAAAAGACTATGTGAAAGAATTCAGAAGACAACCTGGGAGAAAATTAAAATGAGAGGAGAGGGAAGACTGGGCTTTCATTGTACAAAAGACACAAAGTCTGATGAGAGTGGGGATTCAGGGAAGGGAAAAGTTCATTGTCACTGAGCACTTTTAATGGGTGAATGTAATTGATTTTACAGCTGCTCCCCACCAATTCTCTTTTTCTGTGGTCAGTTGTAAAAAAACAAAGCCATCTGCCTTCTTTTAATGTTAGCTTGTTTACATAAAGTAGGTGAATATTCTCTGAATGTGAAGTGCATGTTAGGCATGACTCTGTTTTCACTTTTTTGTTTGTTTTGTTTCTTCCTCCTGTTTTATTCTGTAGATTCCACCAATCTGCGGGCAAAGATCATGGCACAGTCTGGTAGGGAATTATTCAAGGCCATTTTTAGAGCATTCAGAGGTGGGTATAACTTGTTGTTATTCCTACTTGCAGATCAGAGGAAACTTAAGCCCTTGGAGCATCTTTCTGTTTAGTCTGCTGTTACTTTTTTTGTTTAATTTCACTATTTACAGTTCTGAAGTGCAGCAACTTAAACGGCAAGTTATTTTTCTGCCCCTAGAAGTCTTTTCGAATCTCTGCAAACTAATGATAATATAGTAACTTTCAAAGAAGAGTTCTTAAAAATGTAGGTTTTGTGTGTTGATACTTTGATTAATGTTGCTTATCACAGAAATACCCGGATAAGGAATACCCAGGTAGGAAACTATGAGTTTTCCTTCAATATATAGAGCTTTATTCCTTCAAAATTCTGATCAGGTTATTGAATATTCTCATCACTGAGTGCCAGGATGTCAGGTTCTTACTCCTGTGAGGTCTGTTTGCTTTAAAACTAGTGTAAACATGGGGAAGATGGAATTTTTGCTGTTCATGGAATAATTATGACACGTTTCTGAGCAACACACTTGTTTGATTGAAGCTAAGAAATGTATTTGTCTTGTTTTTCTTTTTTGTTTTTAATTATAAAATAATAATCACAGAACTGACTAAAGCAGCTAAAATCTTTTGAGGGTCGTTGTGACTTCAAAGCATGAAATCTACTTAGATTGGGTTTCTATAATGTTTTACTTTAAAATGTGAAAAGTGACATTTTTACTTGGGAAACCCTAGGGTCTGCTATCAACCAACTTACATAAAATATAATTGCTAATGAGCTTTTACATAACTTGAACCTGGAAATTGTCCACATGTAGCAAATCTTTTAAACAAAATGCAGATTCCTTTTTGAAAAGCTTTAACACGTCCATTGTTTGTGGCAGGCACTTTGAACTTGGAAAAATGCCTGGTGGTAGTGAGTTGTTGTTTTTTAGCACATCTACATGCATAAATAAATTTAGAAATTTTCTCCAAGGAATCTTGGCCACATGCTAAGAGAAATGAACATTTGTTTTTAACAAGGAGATTCTTCTCCAGACTGCCCCTGTCCATGGATTGCAGCAGGGCCTCTGGACTGGGATAACCTGTACCTGCCTTATGGCACCAGCCGGCCGTTCCCATCATGATAGAAAAAAGAAGTGTGAAGCAGATTTATCTATTTATTTTGCCCTCAAGTAAAGTTACGTACGTGGAAGGAGTATTATTGCTTAAATGTGTTCCATTTTACATATTAACGTGTCTGAGTATGTTTATCCTCCACAACTTCAAGGTTTTTTTCTATATTCTTCTGTTCATTTTCAATTTTTAGGTGTCATTTTAACTGAAATATGTTAGGATCTATTATCTTTACCTCCTGGCTGCTTGAAACATGCTCTTTGCTGCTATAGTCCTTTTTGTATTATTGTTTTCTTAAGCAAGGCAAGGTTTTTAGAGGGAGGTAAGATCTTTTATTAAAACAAGCTCATACTGTTGGATGATGAGGGAGGCAAAACAAGCCAGTAGTTCTTCTTTCTGTTGGCTTTTATGTATTAGTTTCCTGAGGTTCTTGCAAATTGACTTTTCATTTTCACACAGATCCTGCCGAGGTGGCAACTGATAGAGAAGAGAATGTGTTGGCATGGCCATGCAGGTGGAGGGCTTCACACAGATCCAAAGGAAGGGGTAAAACTTGCTTAATTACTATTGCTTTTTAAATTAAAAATGTTATCAGCTTCCTAAAAAAACCTAAAACCAAAATCTGAAGACCTCAAGCAGCAATTTGTCCAAAACTGTATTAGTAGATAATGTGAATATTGTAGTAGAGTAGATACAGTTTAATTGTTGATGTAGACTTGCTAGCTCTTAAATTACCAAATGTTTGTAATACCAGTATTGAAGGGCTTTACTTATTTTATTAAAGATACCATTTTAGTGTTACACACTCCTTTGAAATTGGGCTGTGTTATGTTACTTTGGATGAAAAGTATCTTCTCTTGTAAATTACAGTGGTTTGTTCATCTTGTTTGTGATTGATATTTCCCTGTTACTTGACAGACAGGAGAGTAGAAATCAGCTCATGGGTTATTGCATCAATTGGTAAAATCACACTTGAAATGGGAGGGGAGAGAAGGAATTAAACTGTGTGTATTTTTACTTGGATTTAATGTTAATGCATCTGATATATTTTGACTGTAGTTCTATTCAGGAAGCACATTAAAGTAATGATGATGGTATATAAGGAGAAGCAGTATCTTTTATTAGACCAAATGATTGCAGTTAGAAAATGAGGCAAGCTTTTGGTTAAACCAGCACAGTATCAACTGTGTGATTAAAATTGCCAAATCAAAGCTCTTGAGTTTATGGAACTTTCATCTCGTTTCCTGTCCAAACTTATTTCTGTTGTTTTGTGTATTTGCAGAACAATTTTGTGTAATTATCATAACTTATTCAAACTTGGTGGGATCTTCCTTAAAGTTAGTGAAGACCATGTTAATGACAAACTGAATTTTCAGTGCAGAATCCAGGTCTTTCAGGGCTGCTTTGCTGGTTTAAACTGTTCTGAGGATGTATGTTTTATACTAAGAGGGAATGTCATAACCTGAAGTGTAGCCAGCTTGTTTTAGCAAACATCTGTGATCTTTTCTGCATGAGGCACAGGGGGAAACAGAATAATTGGCCATCTCCAGTCAGTGGTACCACCGGCTCTGCATGTAACATTAACTTTAGACTCATTTTAAGACCCTTCTTGCAAGAGATGTTAAGCTCTTTTCAGAGATTTCCTGGGCAAAAAAGACTTCAAACCTAGCTGACTGTCCTTCTCTTTTTCACGTATTTAAATTTCAGGGCTTTCTCTGGTCAGAAAGGAAATGGAAGGTTCTGTTTACCAAAACACTGGTAGCCTTGAGAAGTGTTGGATGTTCCTTAGCATTAAAACTCACTAGCAATATGTTAGCCAAAACTTTTGATGCCAGATGATATTTTTTTTAGTTTGCTGGCAGCGGAAATATTTCATTGGCATTCTCCCTTCACCCACCATTTGCAGCTATTCTTGCATAAATCAATCCCCTGACTTTTTTATTTCAATAAATGCAGCTATAACGTGGTTAATACAGGACATGGTCAGTTAAGGCTCTTGTCTAACCAAGCAAATACCAGCTGTTAGGATTGTCCAGAAGAAAGCAGCAAGAACCAGCTATAGAAGAGGTGAAATGTGTGAAGTGTGGAAAAAACCAGGTTAACATTGGGTTTGCCAGGAGGATCTCAGGAAGGGAAAGAAATATTCTGATGTTCCAAGTGTAGTTCCTGTATTTCATGTATACATGCACTTGTATTCAGTGTGTAAAAACACTGGTGCCCCATTTACTACATTTTTTCCCCCCAGGATTATATTTTTAGGAGAACAATTCAGGTGAGATATATGTCAGCTCTATTACACCTTCCTGTATTCCAGATTTTTTTTGACAAACCAGTCTGTTCATTCTGAATCTGACTTGGGAGTGACATTTTAAATTGCCCCTTTTATAGCAGCTTCTGTGGACACAGAACTGAATAGTAAGGATGAACACAAAGTGAAGGGCACATAACCTTCATCTCACACGTAACTACTAGAAAAACTTACACATTCCTTTTTTTTCTTTTTTTTTTTTTCTTTTCTTTATTTTCTTTTTCAAAATAACTTTTGCTTGTAGCAGTGGCTGATGTGCTGGGTGCTGAAACTGAAACCAGTGCTGGTCTTTACCAACTTTGGGGGGTTTTTTTGGTGGTGGTTGGGAGAATAACCTCGTACAGGGGTAAGAAGCTTGTGCCAGAACAATGAAGGAGATGATAGAGCTTCCTGAGGGGAGCACACAGGGAGCCAGAACTGGGTCTTTCTTTCTTCATCAGCAATGACAGCTTAAATGCAAGTCAAACCACCACTTTCCTTGCATCACACTTCTGACAGCTCATCATCCACACAGTGACACGGTCAGCCCAGTAAATGCCTTGCCACGCTCAATAACCTTGGAGATTGTGAAGAGGAATGATTACTTTCTTTTTTTCCCCTCTCTTTAGGTATTTTAAAAGGTCCAAGCCTGGATAGGATGAGTAGAGGGGACAGGAAGTTGATCAATGGTCATTCTTTTGCAAATAATCTTCTGTATTTGGTAGTGTGTTTTAAAAACATGCTGCATTCAAAAAGAGGAAAAGACTTTCCTTCTTTGCTCCCTGCTGTATTAGATTTATAATACCTTTCCTTCCATTCCTTGCATTTCTGTAGAAACAGACCTTGAAAGAAAATGTAAAACATTGCTGCCATTTAAAAAGAGGTAAAATAAATTCATCTCTTAACCTTTTTATATACCTCAGAGAATCAAAAAAGGGCCTGAGTCCATTGAACAGATTGCTCATTTTAATTCTTAATGTTGCCACTTGCATATTTAAACAGTTTTTAACTCGTGTTTCTGTACAACAGTAACATTTATTTCATGGTAAACTTTGATGTAATATGTGTGCATTTTGCATCCTTTGATATTTCTTCATGTTCCTTTGCAAGGCCTTTGGCAAATGACTGGCTGCCTCCTGACTTTTTTCTAAATGGATTTACTTCTGTCACCGTTCAGAGCCATGAAAAAAGGAAATAGATTCCTTGTTTGCAGCCAATATATTTTGTTCCTTGTAATAGTTTTTCTGTGCAAAGTCTGCCTAGCCAATAGCAACATATAATTAGAACTGCTCTGATTGCATTTTTGTATCTTTTGTGTTAATGTGGTACCATTTTTTTTAACTTCCTTTTAACCTGTAAGTGCTGATCAAAGATATTTTCCACATGTTTGAACTGCTTTTTATGCATATCCTTGGCTCAAATGGAAAGGTGCATGTATATGCTGCAGCAGATATCTCCATCTCCTGAGTGGGTAGGACACAACAGAAACACTTTTCCATCCTCTCTCCACGTACAAATCTTCCATTTTTTAAAAGTCGTTTGAAATGTGCTTATCCTGTGCAATGCTCCAGCACATTTGTAATTGTTGACATAATGCCACCTCTCTTACCCTTTGATTTTCCTTGAAGCTGTGACTAGAAAAACTGAGATAAATTTCTAGGTGCTTTTAAAAGCTAACATTTACAGGATTGGCTTTGCCTCAGCAATTTTACCTTTTAACAGACCTCTCCTTTCTTGCTTACTCGCCCTGGACCTTAACAGAGAATTTCTTTCCTAATTTGTTTTATCCTCAAACAGTAAGATTTATTATAAGACTTCCTCTTTCTACTGACTTTTGTCATGAAGAGCGATCTTTGAAAGGTGAACACTAACTTTTTGTTTCCCTCCCTCCTCCCCACTACAAAATCTTGCCTGAAATGGAGAGATTAGCTGCCCCTGCTGCCCTCCCTTCAGTCTTAGATAACCCCCGTGTCTTTCAAGTTAACCCCAGTGTAGCCAACCCAGAAAAATGAGTGGTTGATACTTGTGCTGTGTGTTACTGCACGTGCTCTTATTCTCAATTAGGAAATGTGGTTTAGGCTGCAGATAATTTAGCTTGGATGTTCAGTGGAATATATCAGAACTGTCAGTGATAGACATCTATCCACCTACAAAATAACCTACGTTGCTGTGAAAAAATACAACAACCAAACACAACAGTAATAGAAAAAATAATCCCAAAGCAAAACTTAAACCCCAAAGTAATATTTTTCAAGATGGCTTGTTCACTGGATTGTGATCTTACTTAGAGCAAAATTTGAGATTTGGAGGAGAACCTATTTGAAGACTTCAGTTAAAACTGATATAATCAGTTAAGCTAGCATGTGGCCATGTACATATTCTGCCTTGTGAAGTCTGATTATCCAATGCCAGGGAATGTTCTCCAAACTACTCAGGTTTATTGTAGACCTTTCAGACCTCCTTCTTGCCTTAGCTTTTTGTTAGTTCATTAATTTTTTTACTTTTCCCTCCTGTTGTTTCTAAGCTATTTTAAAACATCCTCCAAAATAGAAGTACCAAGCCCTTGCATTTTGTACAGACATCTTGAGGAGATAAAAAAAGAAGGATCAGTTTATTTGTTCTGTGAAGTATTTCAAGATAGGGGATTGTGTCTTTCTGTTTATTCCAGTTACAACCAGCTAAACTTTCACTCTGGAGAACATGGAACAACTTTAACAGCATGTCATGGATATAGACCTAAAAACTCACAGCTTGATATTTTAACAGGCAGTCCGAGTCTCAAACATTGTGAAGTGTCTGTTTCCTATCCAATAAAATACAGAAGTGATCCAAATGTATAAAATTCATTCTTATTTAATAAGAATTAACCATCTCTTTATAATACAGTGGCTTTGTTTGTTCTTTCCAATAGCTGAAAGAGATCGATGCCAAAAAGATCATCCGAGCGATGCTGTCGTACGTGTGGCCCAAAGACAGGCCAGACCTGCGGGCCAGGGTTGCCATATCCCTGGGCTTTTTGGCAAGTGCCAAGGTATGAACGGATTCTCTGTTGTACTCTCATAGTTACTATTCATCTGTACAAGGAATAATTTTATTTTTTAGTATTTAAGGGCCTTTACACTCTTAGGAGGTGTTGTTTCCTTTACGAGGAGCATATAGTATTAGAAATAACAGCGTGGATTTTGGAACAGGGTGTGTCTGCAGGTAATACACAAGTGCATGTTTAGGGAGATGATGACAACCAGAGTTTTTATTTCCATTGCTCCTATTGGTTTAGCCCAGGATTTTCCATTGCCTGTTAATCATTTACCTCAGAAATTACAGGAAATGTGAGTTAAAGGTTGTATACAGATCTTCCCTTCTTGTGTGGTGCTGTCAAACAGGATTTCTTTAAGGCTCTGTGCCCATTCCCAACCCTGAACTTGAATGTGGTGGTACCTACTCACAGCTCTTGCTGTGCTGTGGAAAAGGGGATTTGAGCTCCAGCCTTCTGATATTTCTCTATGAGATGACAGTGGAATTTATTGTTTCAGGGACTCCTCTGGTGTCATATTGTGAAAGAAGCTGAATAACTTTTTGTATTTAAGAACCCCACTTTCATTTAAATTTTTTTTTTTTAGGGGATTTCTTTGATTATGAAATGGAGGATTACTCTTACCTTTACTTCATTGTGTGAAAGGATCTTCTATATTCCTGTCTGCAACAAAATTAGTGTTTATTTCTTCTTACAAAGAATTTGACAAGCAAAAGTGTTCTGCAGATTAATGGAGGATATAATTCAAATTTTGTACAAACCTTGTAGAAATAGTTCAGGAGAGCAAATGTTAACCTCGTGCAAAAAATCTGCTCTAAAAACAAAAAAGAAATATTTGATTGCAAAATACTGGGAGGAAACGTGAATTCCATTGAGACATTTGGCTCAACTGGATTGCTTTTAAGTACAGCAATTTTTACCAAACATGAGGCTAATATTAGCACTCAGCACCATTGCCATGTTATGAAAAGAGAGGAGAGACATATTTCAGCTATGTAGGTGTTAAAAGAGGAGTGCTTGGGAGAGAAATGTGCTCATTTATGTAGCTGAAGGGGAATTGCGGGTGTACAGCGCTTTCTCAAGAGCATTTTATCTCTCAGGTACTCGTGTACTGTCTCCAGCAGATATTTGGGTTGTGCTGCTGTTCAGGATGTTGCTGATAATGCAGGTGATGACATGCAGAATATGGCTGGTCTGCTCAAGTGAACTTCCCTCCTTTTGTGTGCCTGGGCAAAATATTCAGCAATGCTTTCCACTACACTTGAAAACTCTGGGGGAAACTCTCTGCTCAAAATGCGAATGCCTTCAGGTTTTGTGATGTAGATGTACCAGGTGGATATGAAAATTATTGTAACTCAGTTCGTTTTTAAAGCTTCTTGTTAGTAATGTTAGTAATAATAATAAGGCAATTTTTGAATGTTTGATTTTTTTTTTTTTTCCTTCTCCCCACTTCCCTATTCCCTAATTTGTAATGTTATATGACTATGATGGAGAATGTGAATCCAGCCTCTAATCCTGCATGTGGCAGCACTGTACCTTGCCTTTAAGAACTCTTATTAATGTTTCAAGCAGCTTTCGGGGCTGTTACGAACACAAAATTGATGACCAGGATGCCTGACTCTTGCAAATAACTCTGTATTTGGTATAAAAAGAGCTATTATGTTTCTGTAATATAGAAATTATTAGAAAGAGAGAGAGAGAGAGAAAATCAGAGAATCAGGCACTTAACTGCTCTTTGGGGAAGTAACTGGGTGTTTATATCTCTTAAGTATTCTCTTAAATTTCCCACTTCAGATTTGTACAAGACAGGCCTAAAGCTCTGTTGTCCAGGGCAGATTCCCAGAAGCAAAGCAGAAAACCTGTTGAGTTTTGTCCAGGTTTTAGGAGATACATGTTAAAGTAGAAGTGTTTTGTGGGAATATTTGTTTTGGCAAACAAGGATTTCATTGGGAAAATACATGGAAAATATATATTATAACTGGCAGGGGTGAAAAATTTCATGGACATCTCTTAGCTATCCTTTGCTACTATTCTTTGTTTTGTTCTGTCATTACAAAGCTGTGTTGGATAACTGCAATTTAAGAAGTTACCACTCATCTCAAGAGCTGTGCTCACTCTTCCTTTGTGGGAAGAACTTCTCTTAAATTGCTTCATACTTTACATGTGCTGAATGTGTGTGTAGTTACTGTGACAAAAGTGATGTGCAATAGTTTGTTACAGAGCTGTAGTAAGTGCCTCATATCTTTGAACCCTGAACAGCTGCTTTTCTTCCACAACAAATTAAAGGTCACTTTGGCCTAGAGAAAATCAAGTACAAAGTAGTTTACCTGTAGCTTTCCTGGACTATGTGTAATTCAGTGTAGTTTCCTCATTATCCCATTTGGGAGCTCTTTGTTCTGGGTGCTTATGAGGTTAATTACAATGTACTCCATAGGCCACACAAGCAGTTTGGTAAAGTTTTTCTACTATATAATTGTGTGAGCACAAGAACACCAGCATGTTTTTTCTTCTCGCTGCAGTCCTGGCCTGATTTCTTTGTTCACTATGGAACAAAGTGAATCCTGTGTCTGAAAGATTTACATCCTTATTGTGGATTTTGTCTAATGGCCCCCGGTTCTGAGGGGGTTTGCACGGAGAGCTGTATGATCATGATGGCTGCTACAAGTCACCTTCCCCAAAAAGAAATACTTCTGTTAGTCATTTGGCCAATTTCTTCTGAGTTTGACAAAAGATTTTCAGGTTTTATACCTCTGAATTTACAAAGTTAGGTTTCCAGTGAAAATACAGAGGCTGCGGGGTGGCTTCAATTTTATTCTGCAAAAGCTCCAAGGAATCACAGAGGACAGGTAGGTTATGAAGTTCTCAGCCACGGGGAAAAAATATAAGGAATATACACCCAGTTTGATTTGGTTACTTACCCACAAAACAGCTGGAGATCATTTCTCCTTGTCCTGCTGCTCGAGAAATAATTTGTCTCTTTAAATCTTCCAGTTCAGTAAAATTCACTTTCAAAACAAAAGCCAGTTTATGTGCAGCTACTGAAGAGCCTGCAGTTACAATCTGTCTTGACTCCTTTTGTGGGGCCCAGTTGCCTGTCATTGAACAAATTATTGTGATTTTTGGTTCCTTTTTGTCTCCACATAACCGCCAGTGGTATTGTGAGCCTTCAAAGCGAGCTGTTAGGATGGCTTTTTATGACAGGATGGAATCTGCTCTAGGGCAGGAAGGTCTTTTCTTCCTTGGAAGATTTGTTGTATTAGTATGACACGCTTTAAATTTTTACCTTAAATATTTATAGCCTATCGAGACGTGTGTACATGATGTGTAGGATGCAAGAGGAAGGCAGGTGAGAGAAGTACACAGGAGTATCTGTGTTTTCAGACACATAGATTAGCCTGCTCAGGTTCTGCATATCTGGGTTTTCTTTTTCCATGTTCTCCCCCCATTTTTAGTCTTCTCTACTGGAGTATTTATAGCAAATGCTTTCTTACTTTTCAGTTTCTTCCCTTTTTCTTCTGTGGCACAAGGAAAAAGTGCTCAGGCTTCTGAGGAGTTGGATTAAACACATGAATATGACAAAAATCACTTGTCACCTCTGTCAGCCTGGAATGGGTTTTGGCCTCGTGGTCCAGGCATGTGTTATTCATGAGCCAAAGAATTCTTTCAGACTATCTGCATTTCTACTGCCTGCTAATTCCCTAAGTTTCAGGAGCAGAAATGGTTTGGCTAAGGAGACAGCACACAAGGGTTGAATTGCAGATTCTGTCTGCATGCAAAGATAACGATATCTATCTGATCAGTGAAGCATGTACCTGTGATCTTGGTGTTTGAGCTCTTTCTGTGGGCTCAGATGGAGTTAGATAATTGCAATAAATCTTTAGAAATTGTTAGCTGTTCCAGTAGTTTTAGGTGAAAAGTACTTAAAATCAGTCTGGGTTTTTTTTCTTACTGGAAAAAGCATAGTTCAGGTCATCATTAAATTTGAAGAAGCCATGAAGCCAGGTGCTTCTTCCTCATCTGGACCACATTTTGGAGCTTCTTTAGCAGTCTTGCCTCCACAAGGGATGGAGATTCCTGCGTGTACCTCCACAAATGGAGTTGCTGGATGTGTACATTTATATTGGTCCAGAGATAAATTCAGTCATCTTCATGTCAACGTTTCTCACTGAATTATTGGCAAAAGAAGAATTCACTGTGGACCAGTTTTATCTTGTTGGGGCTCAGCCTGTCATTAATTCATCATCTTTATTAAACAAAAAATGCTGGGAAGAGCAAAATGAAAGATAAGGCTGTTTGCCTTAGAAGCAGTGTAGTCCCATGGGGGAATAAAGATGATGTTGCATTGTCAGCTTAAAACAGTGCAGTCATTAAAAAAAATGTTTAAACTCGTTTACGTGTGATTCATTCTAGTGCAACCTGCTGTTAAATGTGGGCAATTGACTTGGGATGACTTCATGGGTGCTGTATTTGCTTTCCAATAAATTCAGGCAAGGATAAGCTATTAATTCAAACCCAGAAATAGAAAATGTACAAATTCATATTAAAAGAGTCTTTTAAATGGGAATTGTTATCAAGCTTTCAGGCATTAGGCAGAGGAGGGAAGCCTGTACAGATATATTGTGTAAGACAATTGTTTTTCATGGTAGATTTTCATAGTCTACCAAGGTGTTCTTAAAGCTTTTTGTTCTGTGCCAGCAAATGTAAAGAGAGAACTGTGAATTTATGCAGAAGGATGAAATTTTGTTTCCATTACTGTGAACGTGATCTCATTGACTTAACAAATTGAGTAGGAAAGGCCTGTTTCTAATAATGGCCTCTCATCTCTTGCTATAAACTTTGTAAGATTAACTTTTTTCTTTTTTAAATTACTGGAAAGCAGACTGTCTTGATTGCTAATGAAATGCAATATCATGCTGCCTTGTTCTTATTCAAGCTTTACCCTCCAGGAGTCAGAACAACTATAACCTGAGACCAGGCTTTAAATTTCATTTAAAACTCTATTGGGAAGAATTATATTGATGGAAAAGAAGACATTTCTGCAAAATTGTAGGCTGTTACCAGTTAAATTAATTGTGAGTGGAGAACAGCAGTTTAAAGAATACATCTCGTCTCTTTAAATGGACTTTAAAATATATCTGTAGTTCTATTTCAAAACTACCTGTAGTGTAGCATAGTCTAGTGAAGAATAAAATCCCTGCAGAGAGATTTGTGAGAATCTGCAGCAAATCAAGACAATCTGCATTACAGTATTCTTATTTTCTCCTGAGAGGTCTCTCCCAGGAAAACCTGCACTTTGTCATGTTGATTGTCACTGGAACACACATGGTAGTAGATTCATCTTTATTAAGAACAAAATGCCACCCTAAAATCGAGTTTCAGGATCTCTGAAGGCAAAGTGGAGTTGTTTGGTTTTCCTGGGGAAGGAAGGAGGGATTTGAGATTTCCACAACTCTGATGTGTTAAAAGGGGAGCTGTTGCTGAAGGACTCTCAGGCTGCACTGGATGAGCTCCCAGAATGTGCTTGGAGTAGGACCTGATCTTTCAGCCTTTTTCAGTCAAACTAACCTGCAGTAACCTCACCTAAGTGCCCTCAGATCTCATGTGCCTCCTCTCAGGACTTGTCTAGATTATGCTGTATTGAGAATTTTGAGGTATTTTTTGTAGTGTATTTCACTGGGGAGACACAGGGGAAGAGGAGAAAATGGTTTCCCTGCTCATTTGCATTTAAATCTTTAGACTAAAACACTGTCTAAAGAAATTGACAGCACAGATTCAAAAAATCAATTTAAATTTTTTTCTTTAATTCTCTAGTTTACAAAAGTAAAATTTTCAAAACTCCAGTTATTCTGCTTGGTGAAGTTGTATCTTCCACTGTTTGCCATAATTTGTAACACTGGGAATATTGGATACTGGGTCAGTCATTAGAGTTTCTGGAAGTCTGTCTACCTGCTTGAATTTGGACTGAACTTATGAATGAGTTCATCACTCTTTTCTCTCAAAACTTAGTTTTATCCAGTTAATTTACAGTTTTTTCCCTGGGCTTTCAGCTCTGACAGATGTCCCTAAATACAATTGAGATCTTAGTGGGTATCCAAAACATTTGGTGAAGAGAGCTGAAATATCTGTATCAATCTGGTTTGTGGTTTTGTTTCTCTTCATGTAAAGTAATTTGTCATCTACCCACAAGTTTTTTCCCAAGTACTAAAAAAACCCCCAACTTTAAGCGAGTCAACTCTCTGTAAAGTACTTTAACATCTGCTGTGATTGTAAGATTGTAGGTCATAACATATTTGTTCAACTGCTAAAAATGTTGTGTCTCTATTTTCAAATCTTGACAGTTAGAAGCAGTTTGAATTAAGGAATTCTATTAAGTACATAAAGTTTGTTTGTTTCTCTCAGAGAAATATGCAGTGACATACTGGGTCATGGGTGGTGGATGTGACTTTTTTGTTTGAAAACTCATATTTTTAAAGTAATTTGTAGTGTCTTGCAGACTGTGCAGAAAGTCTTTTGTGCTGCTGTACCAAACCCCAGGGTTAATGCAGATATTAAGTTAATGTTTGTAGTGTTGTTGCAAATGGAAAGCATTATTTAAATTTTAGGTAGTATTAACAGAGAGGCAAAGGATGGGTCAGGTCATTTTCTTTGGCTTCACTGGAGCTTTGGTTTAATACATGTCAGTGACCCCGTGTTAGCAGTGTGGGTGAGTGGTTTCCTGTGTAACAGTGGTTCTTCAGACTGGATATTGTCAGCATCTCAAAGAGCCAACAGCCTGTAACAATGACATCATTTAGTAGCACTGTGTGTGTCATGCAGTGTCTGCTGCTTGATTCATTTCCTGGGCTTGCCATGCTGTCCTGAGAGCTCAGCCTCACCTCAAGTGCCTTTGCAGGGTACAGTTTGTTTAGGATAGAAATGGATATATAAAAGGAGACAGTGAGAGAGACAAAGTAACTGCAGTCCCAGCAGTAGAGATTTAACAGTGTGGAGAACACTGTGCTTGAAATAAAGAGCCGTCTCACCTGCACTAAGTGCTCAAGGGCTGAATATAACAGTCGAGCAGTTTTACTAAAAATAAACATGCTGCATACACGTTTTAATGCATATGAACTAATTGGTGTTCTCCTGCTTTCAGGCCATGAATATATTGGTTCCCTTCATGTTTAAATATGCAGTGGACAGCCTCAACCAGGTCTCTGGAAACGTGCTCAACCTGGGCGATGCACCCAGCACTGTGGCAACCCTGGCAACTGCTGTTCTCGTGGGCTGTGAGTGTGTTCCCAAACTGTGGATGAGTGTTGATGTTCTGTACTGAGGGAGGGGGTCAGCAGAGCTCCTGACCATGGCACTGCTGAGCATCACAGGTGGTTATGAATCACAGAGTCCTTTGGGTTGGAAGGGACCTTAAAGATCATCTCATGGCATCCCCTGCCATGGGCAGGGACACCTTCCACTATCCCAGGGTGCTCCATGCTCCATCCAGCCTGGCCTTGGACACTTCCAGGGATCCAGGGGCAGCCACAGCTTGTCTGGGCACCCTGTGCCAGGGCCTCCCCACCCTCACAGGGGAGAATTCCTTCCCAGTATCCCATCTATCCCTGCCTTCTGGCAGTGTGGAGCCATTCCCCCTTGTCCCATCCCTCCATCCATTGTCCAGTGTCCCTCTCCAGCTCTCCTGGAGCCCCTTTAGGCGCTGGAAGGGGCTCTGAGGTCTCCTGGAGCCTTCTCTACAGTGAACACCTCCAGCTGTCCTAGCCTGTCCCCAGGGCAGAGTGTTGTAATTGTTTCATAGTTACTCTGTGTTGATGGCTGTTCCCAATATCCTCTGACCTTGCTTCTGGTATTCCAATTAAAAAATGAAATAATGCTTGTAGAAATTATTCTTGATTATAAATCCTGCCCTTTCTTATAACTAGCTGCAAAAGAAACTGATTTAAATGTGTGCACAATGGTTTATAAATGAAAAATTGCATAAAGCTCAGACCAATTAAGTATAAATTACCTTTGAACTAAAATTGTTGAAAATACATAAAGAATGAGTCTAGTGTAATTTCATGCATGAAGGGAAGTTGAAAATGTAATTATTTTCATTTTGTAAACTTTTTCATCCTTTTTTAGATGGTATCTCAAGAGCTGGGGCAGCATTATTTAATGAAGCGAGAAATGCAGTATTTGGGAAAGTAGCTCAAAATTCAATCAGGAGGATAGCCAAGAATGTTTTCCTGCACCTTCACAACCTGGATCTAGCCTTCCATCTAAGCAGGCAAACAGGAGCACTGTCAAAAACCATCGACAGAGGCACAAGGGGCATCAGTTTTGTTCTCAGTGCTTTAGTGTTTAATCTGGGACCTACAATGTTTGAAGTGGCTCTGGTCAGTGGAATTCTGGTAAGTGTTGTTTAGTCGTTGGAGTTGTCTCATTTAGGAATGATACTCTTACCAAAGTCTACTGTGTATTAATAATAATAATTTTTTAAAAATTGACTTTACAAGATGGTTGTGAAATCAACTACTGTAAAAGAGAACAGTCCATAATTTTCAGGTATCACTTACTTTAAATCAGCTTATTTGGCATTATTTTCACATTTAAAACCTGTCTTCAGCCAGTCTTATTTATGTGGACAATTTCTAACTGAAGAAGTTTTTCTTCAGAATTGTTGAAAAAATGGAATTAGAAAAGTAAACTGTGCACAAAAGTGTCAAATATATCCAGGTAAATAGTGAGGAAACAGAATGTAAGTGTTGTGGTTTAGTGTGTTGAGGAAGACGAGGGAGTGGTTTTTGGCTCTTTCCTGAATACTGGTCTGGTCTTATCCACAACTTAAAAGTGGAAATCAGCTTTTGGAAAATAGGGTTCTCCTCGCAGGTTTTAAGCTTAGTAAGCTGAAACTTTTATAAAATAAATCACACTTCTTGTCTCTGAAATCAGGATCTTTGGGTATTATGTGCAAAAATCTAAATCTCGATTACGTAGCTTAGACTAAATTAACAACAAGAGTCTTGTTTTGTTTAATGGCCTTTTTAGAAGGACTTAATCAAGTTTGAATGGAACAGTTAAAATGCCTGTTGATGTTGGGTTACATTTTATAACCATTGGAAGTTGCAGACCAAGCTGTCTGTCAGCCAGCTCTGCTTAGGGCTTTTCTCTCCTGATGTGCCCTGAGTGGAGAAAATGGTTCATAAGTTATTTTGCAAGGCCATTTATTTCTTCTTCCACAGTCTTCAGCTTTCTTTCAAAATCCACTCAAAAAGCATGGAAACAAATACTTATTTGTGAAAACAGCACAAGCATCAGCAGCATTTATGTTTTATAATGTGAAAAATAACTTTACAGTATTATATACACTAGCTCTTGGTTATTGCCTCCAATCTTTTTATCTAAATCCTTCTTGCTACTTTCCTTTTGAGTTTAAGCCTTTATTTAGCCTTAAGCTGTTCAGAGCAGGGATTGTGTTGGGAGGGACCATCAGAGTTCTTGTCTCAAAATTAGGATATCTTAGCTGGAGACAACAGCTAAGCTTTGAAAATTATTATGATTCCTCATTTTACTTTTATTTTAAATCTTCCAGTATTACAAATGTGGTGCCGAGTTTGCTTTAGTCACTCTGGGGACACTGGGAGCCTATGCAGCCTTCACGATAGGAATTACACAGTGGAGGTAAGGCAGGCCCTGCCCTCACATTGATCAGGGTACTCTGATGCCTCAGCCTGAACTTGTGACTGCATTAAACCTTCCTTTCCCAGGACTAAGTTTCGGATAGAAATGAACAAAGCTGACAACGATGCCGGTAATGCTGCCATTGACTCGCTCCTAAATTATGAGACTGTGAAGGTAAGGCCAGTCTTTACTACCAGGCTCTTTGTCTTACTTCTGTCAGCCTTAGGGAAGTGAATCATAAGATTCATCTTTTACAGGGCTGCAGATTTGGAGCAATAGAATATTTTTAAGCATTATTCATTTGAAGAGTACTGCGTGACATTGACAGAGTAGCAGGAAGGTTGTTAGGGGGGCTGGAAAAAATCTCTTTGCTAATGAAGAGTGAGAAGTTTCCTTCATGACTGAATCACCTTGACCATCAGTGTCTGCAAAAGTAAACTTAGCTTTGAGGAGGAGGTTTAGGTTGGATATTAGGGAAAAGTTCCTCCTCCAGAGGGTGGTGGGCACTGACCAGGCGCCCCAGGGAATGGTCACGGCCCCAAGGCTGCCAGAGCTCCAGGAGTGTTTGGACAACGCTCTCAGGGACAGGGTGGGATGGTTGGGGTGTCTGTGCAGGAGCTGGAGTTGATCCTTGTGGGTCCCTTCCAACTCAGGACGTTCCATGATCCTTTTCTCTTTAGTAGTTAGAACTGTTGGAGAGGAGCTGTGTGTGTACCAGTGCACGTAGTACGTTAACAGTGCATTGTACTGCCACCTAAACAGTCTAGTATCTTGGACACTGTCACAGTTGCCATTTTTGTGTCTATTGCAGTATTTCAATAATGAAAAATACGAAGCCCAACGGTATGACGAGTTCCTGAAGACCTATGAAAAAGCCTCCCTGAAGACTACCTCTACTTTAGCTCTCCTGAACTTTGGACAGAGTGCTATCTTTAGCGTCGGCTTAACAGCCATCATGGTGCTCGCCAGCCAGGGCATTGTTGCAGGTAACCCATCTGTCTGGAAGCCTAAAATGAGTCTCTTTTGCCTTTATTCATCCATAATAGAGGTGTTAATTTTAATTAGCTGAGGTTTGATGTGATAATTCATTTTGAGAGGTTTTGCTTGAGAGTTTTTTGCTTAAGTTTTGTCTATTTCTGCTTCTTGGAGTATTATTAATTCTATTATATCTATCTCAATAACTAGTATGATTTTATCAAAAACATTTTAAAAGTTTAGCAGTTAGAGAAAGATCCCAGAAAATGTCACTTTGGGAAGTTTTTGTTGAAGGTTTTTGAAAGACACTTCTATAGATACAAATATTTCTGTGGATGTTCTACAAAGGTCCCTTTCTGCCCTTCTTCCTTCCCGTGTTGGCAAGACTCAGAACTTCTCCCCATTGTGTATATACCCGTGTGCTTTGTCTCCAGTAGCTTTATTACCAATAATTCACTTTCCTTAGATTAATAAGGGCACACTATTAAAAGAATTGCTTCCATGTGTTAGGGGTTTTAATCTGTATTTGTGTAATTCACTACATAAAGTCAAGTCTGCTTGATTAGGAAGACACAGTACAAGCTTCAAATGCAGAATTGGGATGAAGCTCAGCTAAAGTAAGGTGGTTTTAGAGTAAAAATAATGATGCTTTAAAGGCTGTTAACATCCAGAAATGTTTGAAGGGCAGACCTTTATACCATGTGCTCTTTCTTGCATCTGCTTTGCCCTTTTTAAAGATGCCAGGGCAAGGAAGGGTTGCACCGAACAGATCAGTCAGTAGGTGCAGTTTATGGCTGTTCTTAGGAAGATTTAGAATAGCTTTAAGCAGGATGGTAGAAATATGGCTTTAAATCATCTTTCTGGGCCTGTTTCAGCTGAACTGACCTGGCACTTACCTTTAGCTGGTGTGTCATCCTGAGTTTTCCCTTGATCTGCCTGTTTGATACTAAGCTGCCCAGAGTTCTCACTGTGTTTTAGCAGCTCTGTGGTATATACAGCATGAAAATCTTCTCTTGATCATGACAAATTCCATCATTTGGATTTGTCTGTAATTGGACTTAAGATTGTCTTGCCTGATTTGTGCTTTCATATATTATATCCTCCCCTTTTAACGTACTTAGGTCCCTCTGTGTTTCTCTCTGTGGGTTTTACTGCTGTACAATCTGATGTTTTATATGCTGCTTGCTTTATTTTCCAGTGCTATTATATCTTTTTTAAAGTGAAATCCACACAAACATTGCCATTCATTTCAGGCACCCTTACATAAAATCCGATGTGAATGGGATTTGCTATTTAAACATCTGGGTTTAGAAATGGGATAAAAGAAATTAGACTTGATTGACTTAATTCTTTTTTTAAATCTTTTGGTACATCCTAACAAGACAACCCGTCAAGTCTTCTTATTCTCTCACACCCATTTTTTCTTAAGGCAGCCTTTCTGTTGGAGATCTGGTAATGGTGAATGGATTGCTGTTCCAGCTTTCTCTGCCCCTAAACTTCCTGGGAACAGTATACAGAGAGACAAGACAAGCACTTATAGATATGAATACCTTGTTTACACTTCTCAGTGTAGATACCAAAATTAAAGTAAGTAGTAGCTTATTTTCCTAAAGTATCTGGGTATTTTGTAGGGCTGCTTGTGACAATGCCAGCATTTCATGCTGTTTCTTACATTCCAGGTTAAATTTCTATTCATGAAAGTGTTGTTATGTGTAAGGTTGCTGTTCTACCTCCTCTTTAAGTGCAGTTATAGCAAAAGCAGTTGATTTTTTCTTACAGAGAAGCTAAAGTTGCTTCATGGAAGCTGTGTTTGTACTGAGATTTATTTAAGTATTCATGCCTCGTGCTTGAATTTTTATTGGTAATTAATGAAGCAGAATATATTGCAAAAGAAGTTATGAGGCAGAGTGTTTACAGCAGGAATTTTTACCTCCTTTGGGGAAAAGGAGGAGCAAACCAATGTCACTTGTGCAGCAAATTATGATTGTTTTACACATATCTGAGCTGGAATGTCTGTCTTTTTCTGTGGTGGGAAAGGGCCTGTTGAGCTTGTTGAAGTGTTGGAGATACTTTCTGGGCAGCAGATAAAGTGGAACTCTTCTTCTAACAGGACAAAGAGCTGGCTCCACCCCTGCAGATCACCCCCCAGAGTGCTTCCATCGCCTTTGACAATGTGCACTTTGAATACCTGGAGGGACAGAAAGTCCTTGCTGGAGTGTCCTTTGAAGTCCCTGCAGGAAAGAAAGTGGCCATTGTAGGAGGTAGTGGGTCAGGGTGGGTAAATGGACTAAATATGCCAATCAATGCAGAATTTAGTTTCTTAAGTGTGGTGCTTCTTGTGTTTGCTTTTTATCCTTCTTGTTTGTGACATCAATTCAGATTGGAGATTGTAAACGGCGAACCAGAATGTAACATTAACTTCAGTTCTTTTCAATTCCAGGAAAAGCACGATTGTGAGGTTATTATTTCGTTTCTATGAACCTCAGAAAGGAAATATTTACGTTGCTGGACAGAACATCCAAGATGTCAGTTTGGAAAGTCTGAGAAAGGCAATAGGAGTTGTGCCTCAGGTATTCCATGTTTCCTTCTCCCCAGACAGTCCACTGTAATGGTAATTCTCAGTATCTGGCACTGTGGTTCTGTGAAGGCCAATCCTAATACACTGGTGTTGCATGGTGACTTTCAAAGGCACTAGACATTTTTTCCCCCAGGAAATATTATGTTTTTATGTGCATCATCATATAGATCTAATTTCTGAAATGTGTTTAAGCCTCCCCATGAGAAACTGCCTCTAGCGTTAAGTGATTTAGCTTTATAGTTGATTACCACCCGTAATGAGTTAGCAAAGTGGTGAAAGTATGCATGACATATATATTTAGGACAAAAAATGTATTAATCCCTTTTTTGGGAAAAGGAATTTCCCCAAACACTTTCACCTTCAGGCTTTGTAAAGAAAAATACAAGCTGTTCTGTCTTGATTCCTTTCATGGGCTGGGGACAGTTTTTAAGCTGTTGTTCGTGGTTCCTTATTTCCAATGTACTTGCCACCACTGCAGGATGCAGTTCTGTTCCATAACACCATCTACTACAACCTGCTCTACGGAAACACGGGAGCCACGGCCGAGGAGGTGTACGCGGTGGCCAGGCTGGCAGGGATCCACGATGCCATCCTGAGGATGCCCAATGGATACAACACCCAGGTCGGGGAGCGAGGACTCAAGCTCTCAGGTTGGCTCACAAGTCCTTTGTATTCCTTGTGCTGCCTCAAAGTTCCATGCTGGGTTTATTCCTCAGGCTTGCTTTTAGGTTATTTACCTTCCAACACGAAATTGTTAAGGTTGGAAAAGATCTCCAAGTCATCAAGTCCAACCTTTGACTAAATCCCACCGTGCCCACTAAACCATATCACCAGGTGCCACGTCTACTTGTTTTTTGAGCACTTTCAGGGATGGTGATTCCACCACTGCCCTGGGCAGCCTGTTCCAATGCCTGAGCACTCCTTCAGTGACGAGATTTCTCCTATCATCCAACCTGGACCTCCCCTGGCACAACTTGAGGCTTTTTCCTCTTGTCCTGTCACTTGTTCCCTGGGAGCAGAGCCCAACCCCTCCCTGGCTACCCCCTCCTGTCAAGGAGTTGTGGAGAATAAGATCTCCCTGAGCCTCCTTTTCTCCAGGCTGAGCACACCCAGCTCCCTCAGCTGCTCCTTCCAGGACTTACGTTCCAGACCCTTCCCCAGCTCCATGACCCTTCTCTGGACACGCTCCAGCACCTTTACATCCTTGTAGTGAGGAGCCCAAAATACATAACTGTAAAGGCTAAATATTAATATGAAGGTTTGTAGTTTAAGGCAGCTGTAGTCTGCAAGATATTCAAAGGAATGTATTTTCAGGGCATAGTGTTAAATGAGATTACATGTAATGTTTGGGAGTGGACTAGAATTGGGAACTTTGTGTGCTTTGGGCCCTGTTCATGCTGAAGGGCAGGAGCAGAGGGATGCAGTGGGTGCAGGCAGAGGTGCTGCCTCTTTCAGAGACACCTCTGAGGGGGTGTTTCTTTCTAGGCAGCTGCCGCAGTCAGGAGTCCTGGTCTCTCTGAAACCGGGCATCAGAGGTTACAGCCTGTACCCAGAATGTGTGTGCAGGAGAAAGCATGCACGGTTGCAGAAGGGGATTACAGAGAAGGGGAGAAAGGAACTGAAATATGTGAAGCACAAGTCTGGGTGAGGGAATAGAAGGTACAAAATAGGTACTGGCAGAACTGGAGAGAATCGTGAGAACAATGAAACATTTCTCTTGTGCTGCCTGTCTCCCCACACTAGTAATTGCTAGAAAGAGGATTTGACTGACAATAGGTTTGAAATGTCTTGGTGTTTATGGAAGGATAGAACAGTTTCAATTGAAGGGAAGCTTCTAAAAATCATCAAGATCAACCCCCCTGCTCTGAGAAGGGGTGTCTTTTTAACTAGACCAGGTTGCTCAAAGCATTAACCTTATGCTGAGGTTTAGATTGGATTTTAGGAGAAATTTCTTCACCCAAAGGGCTGTCCAGCCCTGGCACAGCTGCCCAGGGCAGTGCTGGAGTCCCCAACCCCTGGAGGGATTTAACAGACCTGTGGATGTGGCACCTGGGGACATGGGCCTTGGCAGTGCTGGGGGAGTGGTTGGACTCTGTGGTCTTAGGGGGCTTTTCCAACCTGAATGATTCCATGATTCTGTGTCCCGTTCTAAGTCTGGAGCATTGTGTTGGGGGTATGTTGGAGTTCCCTTCTGACCTCAAGACTCCTGTAATGGAGCCTTTCTGAAAATGGGTTCTGCCTCCCCTCCATCCTTCAGTTTGTGCTGCCACTGTGCTGGTCACAAGCACCCACCTGCCAGTGCTTCCACAAAGGTGGTGTTTGGGAAGGGAAGGGCAGTGTGGTCTTCTCCTGGTTTGTTTGTATTTAAGGAAGAAAGAGTATGTAAAATACTCAGGAGAAAGACTGTGGAATTCTTCCAGGATAGAAAAAGAGCTCCAAGTGGGCATCTGGCACTGAAATAGCTTCATTTTCTTATTTTCAACAAGTATTGACAAATACCAACAAGCTTCAGGAATGTGTGCAGCCAGGGTACAGGAGTCTTAGGCCAGTGCTCTCAGAAATGGTTTTGTTGTTCAAAGGATTGGAGATACCAAATGGAAGTCTCTGAGTTCCTTCAGTAGCTCTGAAAAAACTACTGCTAATTGGAATCTATACTTTTCTGAATAGTAGAATGGTTCCCTAAATTCTTACAAAGATATGTATTGGATTAATTTCACAATGTTTGTGTTTGGTTTTTGTTTTTTGAGTTGAGTGAGTCTAAGGAGAACACAATGTCCTGATTTGTTCTGTCTTTTCTAAATAGTATTTTGTGGCAGGAATAGGGGAAGTGAAAGCTGTGTGAATTGAAGTGGTCCTCTTTGAAATACAGGTTTTTATGTGCATGATGGAAAACCAAGGTTTTAGTTGCAATGACAGCTTTACCAGTTTAAATGGTGATGCAGCCTTTAGTGCAGCTCTTACTGTTCTCAGTGATTTAATCATCAAGAGTAAAGAATGAGAAACAAATTGTTTGGGTTGTTCCAAGTAGAACCCACGTCAGTGTTGTCTAACAGATGTGGAAAGAGAGAGCTGTAACAGCCCCGAATCCCTGATTTTGTGAATGGAGCAGTTAATGTGCTGCTGCCCTGAGTGTGAATGGGGAAGAACACGAAGCAAGTGGATCTGCTGCAAATATAAGGGATTTTTAAACTGTAATATGTCTTTCAAACATGGATATTGTCAAGCTATGAGTTTTGAAGATGCTGTAAAGGAGAGGGAGGAAGAGCACATTAAAATAGACTGAGTAAATTGTACAGTTCTAATTGCTCCTGAGTTCTGCTAAAGACAGTTTAAGATGTGAACTGCAGCATTACCACCAGCCTTTTAAATGGCTTATGAAAGCATGTTCTTTCCTGATAGGAATGGAACATTAACAAGAATATAATGGTATTAAATGGAATGTTTTGAAGTCTTGAGTAAAACAAAGGAGGACAAGTGCACAAATGTGACGTGTTTGCATCGCGTACCAAATGTTTAGCAGATTTTAAGTTCTCAAATGCACCTGTTTTCCTATCTGTAAAAGTTGCCCTGAGTTATTCTTGAGTAGATGTTGGCTGTAAGAATTATGAAGGAAGGAAACTAGTCTGAAACTGGGTTATATCAGAAGCCACCAGGCTGTAGATTGCAGGCTGAAGGTGGTTTTCAGTACCATATTAACTGTGTTCCTGAGTGAAATTTGGCATTGTGGGGTAGAAAGTTGGATGAATATCAAGGAGGGACCTGAAAGACACAATGTGTGAGCAGTGAAATCCAATACAGCAGGTGTGGATGGAGCACTGATGAGAGAAAACAGGATTTGTGTGTGCAGAGTTCCTGGCTGGGGCATAGCTCAGGGCAGGTAAATGGGCTCATGCTCCCAGGTGTATAGAGTGAGTAACTGTGGAGCATTGTTACTCACCTGTGTGAGACTCCTGCCTTGGAGCAGACACAAAACAGTTCTCTGTCCTTTTCCAAAAGGATGAGCAATCTTGAATCACTTTGGTTTTACCAGGGAGCAGGAACTTGCGTGGTATCTTATGTAACATGTCAGACATTTGTCAGCAGTAACTATGATGTCTGTGAAAAAAAGAAAAAACCCCAAGAACCAACCCTCAAAAGTCATGTCTGCTGTTGAATTTAGACTATCATGATTGTAATTTAATCTATTTTCTTTTTTTCCTTTTTCCCCCCTCATTCAGGAGGAGAAAAGCAAAGAGTTGCAATTGCTAGAGCAATGTTAAAGGAGCCACTTATTTTTCTCTATGATGAAGCCACATCATCTTTAGATTCAATTACAGAAGAGGTAAATTGGGATAAAGAATTCTAAAATTTAAGTGGTGCAATGATGTCTGATTCTGATGCTTTTTCATGTTCTTTTCCTCTCAGAAATAATTCTGTTCTTTTTCAAGTGTTTTCTCAGTATTATTAAGAGATGCTGTCTCCAAGCCAAAGTGCTAAAGACCCGAGCAGAGATGCTCAGTCTGTCTACCTGGAGATACAGGAGTGAGGGATATCAGCTGTTCCTGGGATATTTCCTGTTTACATTCTGGAAGTCCCATTCACCTTTAGACATCCATGCCTTGAAACTGGTGCAAATACCTCAGGTGGCCATGAAGTGTGAAGCTTCAATCCACTTTAAAAGGTGTTTGGATAATATCTAGCATCCATCAAAAAAGCCTTCTAAATAGTTGTGACATAATGCAGGACAAAAACCCTCTTGTTTGCTGTGCAGCCTCTTTCTGAGATGCAGACCAGGCAGGTGTGACCTGCAGTGCTGGTATCATTTGTGTTCATTCCACAGGAAGGGCTGTGACATGGATGTGGTGATTTCTGACAGGAACTACATCAGGCTTCACAACAACGTCTTTGCTTAAGCTCAAAGCCCTCAGCACCAGCAGTAATTCCCCAAACTAATGTCATCACAAACTAGAGCTAAGCCACATCTCTGTTCACTTATGCTGATTATTGAGTGAATTTATTGACCTGTAATCACTAAATTACTTTCATTTTCCAGATGACAAGAAATCAGAGTATGAACTGTACATCCATATAGCAGAGCACTGAAATGTAGCACAGCTTCCTCATGGACCAGAAATGTCCATAACACATCCAGCTCTACAGAACAGCACTTGGGTTCTTTCTCTCTTGTTTTGATGTAACTCTTGCAAGAGTCAGAAGCAAAGCTGCAAAGTTCACACCAGAAATGCACTTGAAAGGCAGCAAATAAAAATGAGGCTGTTCCACAAGAGTATGCCTGGGAATGGAAATGTTTTCTGACAAAAATTTTCAGGGAAATAAAATGGACACTTCACTTACAGTAGTGAGGGCACAAATTCCCAGTCAGTGCTCCTTGCAGAGAGATGAGGTTTGGGAAGGTGGCAGACAGCACACAAAGGAAGCAGTGGATAGACAGATAATTCCCAGAATTGCTTTGACTATATATTCTACATTGGCTTAATACCAAGAGGGATTTTTTTTCTTTAACTTTCATTGGAAAGTATTATTATTACGACCATGAGAAGTTCTTATTTTCAGATGCTTTTACTGCTTGTGTAGCATGGCTCCATGGGGAAGCTTTTCCTGAAATGAAGTGACACTTCTCTTCCTTTGTCCCTTGGGATAGCTATGTTTTTCTGTGAATACAAGTTTTTTTTTTCAGTACTAGGCTTTATCTAAACCACAGATATTTCATGTTTGGGAGTCTTCTGTTTCTGCTGTGGTACTCGTGGCTGTTTGTTATTAGCAGTACCAGAGACGTTTCTCAAAACTTATTTTCAGTAATTTGCATATTTCCAGCAGCATTTTCTTTCTCCTCATCTCACCCAGGAGTGTGTAAGAGCTTGTCTCTGTTCCAATCTTGCAGAACATTCTCAAAGCCATGAGGGACATGGTGAAGCACCGCACCTCGATTTTCATCGCTCACAGGTTGTCCACAGTGGTGGATGCAGATGAGATCATCGTGCTGGATCAGGTGAGGGCTCACCTGGGGGTGTGTGGCTTTCACATCATGTCAGGGTTTGGTTTAGGGACTCTGTGTGTCCAGTTTGAATTACTACACTCCCACCAGGCTGCTGAGAGTTCTTTCTTTGGAAATGAACCGTTTGAAAATTCTAGCCCGAGCTTGGTATGTGTGACTGTCCTATATGTTGTTATTTCTGTGCCTTACTGTTGCATGTTTTTAGTTTAATCTTTTGCATGCTTCTGTCAGATGAAGTTTCCTAATGTGTTCCCCCAATTTATGCTTCACTCCCGTTGCTCAGTGAGTGTCTATTTTTCACATACATCCATTTTTTCTCTCAATGGAAAGAGAGAGGACAGCATGTTTCGTTTCCATGCAGATAGAACTATTGCAGGATTGTTCAGCCTGATTGTGTTAAAAATCTGAGCACCATTCTGTTGTACCTGTAGAAAAGTGTGGTTGTTCCCCTTCTGTAGGCTTCTCTTCTAAGAAAAAAACGATATGTTTCAACATTTAATTCCTTAATATCGCTGTTGAGTTGTTACCTCATGCTCAGTCTGTGCAAAGTCCAGTTTCTTCTCTATTATCTATATCTGACAAGAGATTTAAAATAAACAAATGTCCTTAAGGTAACTTTATAATTACTCTTTTAACTGATAATGCTGAAAGTATAGTGCTCTCATCTGCTGATAAATGATGTTAAATTTATCTCTGCATTCATTTTTATCAGTTGCTATTTATAAGCTTGTGCTCATAGGTGTATTTAGTGACTTAAAATACACATTTAAAAGCAAATAAATTATTCCTACACTACATTCAATGATTTCATGGACAATTAGAACCATATCTTACGAAATGGTGACATTTGCTACACAAATCTCAGCTTTATATGCATCTCAGAATGAAGTAGTGGAATAAATCACTTGCAGTGCTCCGTGGAGTTTTTATTCGGTTTTGATCTGCTTTGTTTTTTCAGCTTTTGTTAAAATCTTCTCCTAAGGTGTATCCTTTATACAACTGCATCTTGCAAACGTTTTGTAATGTGCTACAAGGCAATCAGCAGCTTTTTGTTTTCCATGCAAGTTTTCACAGCTTCCTAAGAGTGTGTTTTGTGTTAGAGTGTAACTGTTAAATTAAAAAGAAAAGCACAGCTCCGAACTGTGAACGAGCCAGGGCGCTCCTTTCCTGAAGGATGTTCCCAGGACTGGGGATGAGTGAGGCAGCGTATCCCAGTTAGTGCCTGGCGTGGGCTCCTGCCATCCCAGAGGGATTGATATGTTAGCAGCCAGATAAGACTCAGGAGCAGGGATGAGACAGAATCATTGTGACTGGTTTTGCTTAGCAGTGGTAATCACAGAATCACAATTTCAGCACCTTTGCCAAGGTAAAATCAGAATCATTCCTGAGTCAGTAAACGTTGCAGTAGTAATACAGATCCTAATGCTGTGCAGCTGAGCAGAGAAGTTACATTTTTGTTGATTGGCCAAGAGTTATTTTTTAAAAAAAAGCCATAATTCAAAATCCTGGTTTCTACTACAATGAACTCCAAATTAATTACTTAAAGGATTTAAATAAATTCTGCAGTTCTGGTGGTCAAGTGTGTGTTTGTTCAGATTCCACTGGCACAACCACTAATAGAAGTGCCAAGACCCAAATTTTTTCCCAGCATGTCCATCAGCAGATGTCACAGGGAGGTAGGTTTAATTGTAGACCATAATTTAGAACTATAATCAAATCCATGTAGCTGTGTGTACAATGCTGTCCTTTCCCAGAAGGAAGAGTAGCTGGAGAATGACTACGTTAGTTTAATTTAAAGTCAGTGAATGTGTCTCTCAAAGTAAAAAGTCTGCTTTTTTGAAGAGTGGTGTTGTTTCTGTGTCTGTAGGGTTGGAGTTCTCTTGGAATTCTCCTCTCCAGCTCTTCCTTCCCATTTCCACAGTGACAGTCAATAAATCATTTCTGCTCCCAGTGAGCTGAACTGCTCTGGCGATTTTTGTGGTGGCGATTGCAGTGACACGAGCTGCAGAGCACCCATAAAAGCACAGCTTACACTAATTGTTTTCAGGATTTAATTTTAAATGTGCTTTGCTTGTGTAATACAAACCCCTCTCTCTTTGCTCTTCTCTTTTAGCTTCTTCGTGTGTTTTTGTTACTGAGCAAAGAAAAAGGTGTGTTTGTTTTGGTACAGTCATGTGACCTTTGCACAGGTTTAACACCTTGCTCCTCACATAGAGGTCCACACGTACTTTAACTTCTCCAGTTTAGAGAATAAAACTTTCCATACTGGTGGGCTTTAAATTTTGTCCAGATGGACAAAAGGCACCTACTGAGAAGAGCACAGCTCCTTGTTTTCAGCTGGCAGTGGGACACACGATTGAGTGCACTGGGCATTCAGTCTTCCCTTGCTCCCTCAAGCTCCTTCTCATTAATAACTGCTCTAATCTGTACTGTGAAACTGTGGTCCATAGGTTGGCATATTCCTAAGGATCTGCTAATGTGGATTCCTGATTTACTCCCCTTGTTTTGCAGGGTAAAGTTGCAGAACGTGGCAGGCACACAGAGCTCCTCACAAGTCCCAGCAGTCTCTACTATGAGATGTGGCACACACAGAGCAGCAAAGTGCTCAACAGTCACAACAATCCAAACTGGGAAGAGAGAAATAACCAGACATCCAAAGAGGAGGAAAGGAAGAAGCTAGAAGAAGAAATCATGAATAGTGTGAAAGGCTGTGGGAACTGTTCATGCTGAGTACCATCCTGGATCTTGTATAGCAGGTTAAAAATGCACAAGAATACAGTGAAATGCAGCTCTTGTTTTTAAGTCAGCATTCAAAAACTTCCGGGTTTTGCAGTTTTTGGGGTTTACACTTTCACAGCGGGACATAATTTCAACCAAAGGAGTTCTATTTTTGCATCTTTAGAAATCTCTAATATTCAGTGGCATCTGCAAGAGCTGAGCTTTTTCAAAAACTTTAAACTTCCCAACCAAGAGTGTAATTTATGGCAATTTTTAGGCATTGGTAAATTCTCCTGGTAGTTGGTTGATGTGGATTATTAAATTGTAAACAGACTTGTCCTTGATTTACATTATTTCTCATCGTTGATGGTTGATAATTACGTCATGTTTTAATTGTAATTGGGCTAATTTGAACTCATTTGCTAGTGAGGAAGATGCCATTTAAATTCTTCGGTGGTGTTCTGGTTTTTAAATCTTCTTCCTTGTAAAGAGTAAGAAAAGCCTCAACAAAATATTAGAGGCTTCTAGTAGCAAACTAAATACTGGAATTACCCCTCTCACCTTTCAGAAGCACCTTTCATACTGCACTATCAGGAAATGAATTGGTATTATTCTAAAGGAAAACTAACAGTATTTTTAAGTGAAAAATGAACAAGTTCAGGATTCTGTATCCTCAGCATCTGCTGTAGTAGTTGAAGCAGAATGCAGTCGCTCTTTCTAGTTCAGTCATGGTCTTAGGGAGCAATTAAGATTCAATAAAGACTTTCATAAATTTCTATTATCTCATTAATGTATGAGAAAATGACCTGGATAATGCTGAAAGCATTGCTATAATAATCTCCTCTTTTCAACAGCCAAAACTTCTCCAGTGGGAGGAATCCTCAGTCTTTGGGATCTGCAGGACACTGTGGATGTATGGGGTTTGGGTGGTGGGGGCTGCAGGGGGGACTTCTGTGAGAAGGTGCCAGAAGCTTCCCCTGTGTCCAACAGAGCCAAGGCCCAGCCCATCACCAACAGGATAATGCACTGCTGGGATCGTGTATTTAGGAAGGGAGGAACAACCTTGAAAGTGTAAGAGCAACGGCAGCTGCAGAGAGGATTGGGAATATGTGAGAGGAACAGCCCTGCAGACACGAGGTCAGGGAAGCAGGAGGGCCGGGGTGAGCTCCAGATGCCAGAGCTGAGATTTGTGGGGGTCCACGAGGAGCAGAGATCCACCTGCAGCCCGGGAAGGAGCCCACACTGGAGCAGGGGGATGTGCCCACAGGAGGCTGTGACCCCATGGGAAGCCCGTGCTGCTGGATCAGGCTCCTGGCAGGACCTGTGGCCCTGTGGAAAGAGGAGCCCAGACTGGAGCAGCTTTGCTGGCAGGACTTTGTGACCCTTGGAGGACCCACTCTGGAGCAGGCTGTTCCGGAAGGACTGACCCCATGGAAAGAGGACACATGGAAAGGACATGCTGGAGCAGGGAAGAGAATGAGGAGGAAGGAGCAGCAGAGACAATGTGATGAACTGACCACAGCCTCCATTCCCTGCCCCTGAGCCACTCGGACGGAGGTGGAGAATTCTGGAGTGAAGTTGAGCCTGGGAGGAAGGGAGGGATGGAAGGACGGTGTTTTAAGATTTGGTTTCATTTTCTCATTACCCTACTCACACTTCTAATTCACAGTAAATTAAATTAATTTCCCCAAGTCCAGTCTGTTTTGCCCATGACAGCAATTGCTGAGTGCTCTCTCCCTGTCCTTGCCTCATCCCACGAGCCTTTCATTGTATTTTCTCTCCCCTGCCCAGCTGAGGAGGGCAGGGCTGGAGTGGCTGGGTGGGCACCAAGCATCCAGCCAAGGTCATCCCACCACAACAGGATTGTGTTTTTAAGCCTTGTCTCTTCAGGGAAATTCACCATCTTTTTAGCACAAGCTATTCTGGTGTAATTCTTCATGTTGAATTTAAGAATTAAAATCTTTCTCTTGGATGTTGAAAAATAACTTTGTTATTTCTGGGGAATTACACTGGTATAATTACACTGATATAATTACGTTTGTAAATCAGATGCAAGATTTCTCAGTGTGGGCACTAGGGAAGGGCTGAATTTGGTGCTTCTGGAAATTTAATTGCAAATAGCGTTTATTTTTTTGTGTTATACCCTCCCCTGCAACTAAATATAGGAACATAACTTAAAAGGAGTGAAACCTTTGCCAGTTACTTATTTTCTCTCTCTTAAAATGATGGGTGAAAAAACAACCTGGCATCGATCTCCAGTTAAAAATCATTTTTAAAGTGTATCAAAGGCAAGGACTTAAATTTTCATCCTTGGAATGCAGAAGCAAAGTGAAGTCCAGTTAATGTAGTGGCAGTGCAGAATTCCAGCTTACAGCCTTCCCTTTATTTTCCCTAATTGTCTCCTGGTTTAGCTGCTGACAGCAGTGAGGGGACTGTGATGGTTCAGTTGTCTCCCAACTGCCAGAAACAGCAAAGGTTTCTTGTAAATCTTATTTATGAGGAATCTCCCTTTCCTATATCATGGCAAAATCCAAGCTATGGCTTTTCCTTCCCCACTCTGCAAGAGCTCATTTTTGGAATTACTCTGTCTGCTGTTCATGCAGCAGGTAACAGGCAAAGGCCGTAAGTAGTGGTATTTCAGTCCTAAGATTTTTTTTCCTTTTGGCAGAAGAATTAGAAATGTCTCTGGTCTGAAAGGGGGGAAAGGGGTTTTCTCAGTGAACAGTTTTCCATGTTGCAGGGCTTGGACATCCCAGTGGGTCCCTGCAGAGTGCACAGAATCAGGAATTGTCTATGAAGTGTCTGGATTCAAAAGCCACTTAATGCCAAGTTTGATTGTGAGGGGACAATTTCATGTGAAAGCTGATGGATTTTATCACTTGGGTTGGACTTTGCAAGCACTCTGAGAGCCTCGGGCATTACAGGCTTGGAATGAGGACTGGTTTTGGGTGGTAAACACCAGGAATGATCAATAATTGTTTGAATCTGTAGGATTTGATGTAGCTCTAAGGCCATTACCTGTCTCTGCCATCCTTTTGGTGCCAGTGGATGTGCTGCAGCTCTGCCCAGCACTAAGCACATGGAACGACAGCAGGGAACTCTGGACAAGGCAGTTCCTGAAGCACAAGGCTGGTCATAGAGCAGAACTCGTGTTTTAAAGAACTGCAGCGAGTTTCTGGAGATGGCTGAAAACTTCCCATGTTGTGGAGTTGCTGGATAAGCATTCCTGGCTTGGTGGTGGCTCTATTGGAGTGAATTTCTGTGGAGAAGCAGCAGCAATACTGGGTGAGTCTCCTGTCTGCTACAAAGTCAAACTTGTGCTCTCTTTTCTTTTAGTTTTATTTTGAATTTTTATCCCTGTACTATGACTCCAAAGTGTCACCATTGAAGCAGATGTTTAAAGCCCTGAATGGGAGAGTCATGGCTTTGGAGAGACTGGGGCACACTGACCCTTAGGACAATCTACCTGGCATCTCTGAGAAAAGTTCTCACAGAAACATTGATTTTGGGGCTCTCTCTGAGTCTCAGTGGATCTTGGTAATTCTGCTCTGCTGCAAACTGAAACATCACTTTTCTAAACAGCAGCTTTTTATATTCTGGACTGGTAGCTGGTTGTTTCTCAAAATTCAAGTTATCTACTCCCATTATAAAATCTTTGTCTGCAATTTTAGAGTCGAAAAAGCCATTTAATTTTTTTTCTTCATTTTCTGTTTTTAAAGGAAAAGTGTTTGTAGAAAATGGATGTTAAAAAGGGGCTGCTGCTTGCAGTGTGTAGTGATGTGTTAGCTGTGAACGTACAGAAATCAATCCTAATTCCCATGTAAAAATTTATTAGGCAAAGGATACAAAGTCACAACAGTCAAAATTTTGGCTTTTTTAAACCTCCAAGTTAGAAAACTTAGTGATTATGGGGGAGGTTGTGCTTTTTCCAAGTGGATGTTCCTCGTTTGCTCCTTGCAGATGATCCCTCAGGTTATCTCAGCTGTTCTATTCCATGGAGTAACAGTTACCTACATCTCTCAGCACTGAGATTTTAAATGATGTTCAAGTCTCTTTTCAGCCTGGAAATGTAAAACGTGCATTATACTTGAAGGTGACATGTTCCAGAACAACACAAAAAGCTGGGTTGAGATCAGATTGTGTATCCCTTCCGCTGGAAGACTCCTTACCCCAGCTCCTGTCCTTCATCTGTGTGTAGATAATTCTTACTAAATAAAGGATTTATCTTTGTGAATAGAAATGGCTGTCCTGTCACTACGGCTCTTCCAGCTTTGCAGCGATTCCCAGAGGAAACAGTCACTGGTATGGAGTGTCACTTTTAGCAACAGTGATCAGTTGTGGTGCCTGGTGGTGCCAGGGGAGCTGGTCACCAGTCACAGGGGTGTGGGTTGGCGTAGGGTGACAGAATTCCAGGGGATCCATCACAGAGGTGAGTTCATGGAGTGCCCCTGAGTCCTGCTCCCACTCAGCTTTTACACGCCCTGCACTGGCTGTGTGTGGAGCTGCAAAACCAGGTGAAGGGCTGGTGTTGGCTGCATCACACTGATGGGAATGAACATGCTCGTGGGGACTGTTCCATGCTTTAAAACACTGTGCTTTTATAAATGTGAACTCTTGTGATCAGGAGGAGCACAGCAGTTTTAAGAATCTCCTTGAGACATGACATTGTAATCACTGACTGGATGTCTGCTTGCAGCTGTAGCTCATTATCAAAGCAGAATGCAAGAAATACATTTTTATTATTATTTTTAGTTATTTACATGTAATTTTGGTCGTTCTTCCAGTGCACTGCACTGTACTGATGTGAGCTACAACAGCCACTTGTCCTGCTGTCACTGAGCTCTGTTGGTCACGCACAGGGCATGGTGCATCTGGGATGGATGGATGGAAGGAAAGAAGGAAGGAAGGATAGAAGGAAGGACGGACGAGCTCGGGGTTTTTCAAGTGTAACTGGATGAACGTCCAGCTGATGTTTCTGAGGGTTCGCTTGCTCTTCCTTTAAATCCTGTAATGATGCTGTGCAGGAGTGCTCCATAAGTGTTAGTGACGTTAGTAGAGTGGTCATGTCATGGATGGAAGGGCAAAAGAGGTAAATTGTAGATCTGTATTAATGTCTAGGACAGATATTCTAGAATTCAGCTACTTCTTGACTTTAGTGGGTAAATCTGATGTCTTTATAAGAAAATCCTTAAATGGTTCTTGAAAAATGTCTTTTCAATTCCTTCCAGGTGACTTTTGACCAGTTTCTGCACATGTTGGGACTAAACTCAGGGAAAAGCCATGAGCCTTATCCAGTCTGGAAAACCAGCAGAAACCTTGAGAGAGGAGTTCTCCAGAGTCTGGTGTGCAGGCTGGGGTGTGGGATCTCCCTCAGGTGAAAAGTGTCAGTTGTACTAAGTTGCACAGTGGGTTTATTAATTAAAAGAAAAAGAGCATAAATGCTTTACTAGTGTCTTTGGGCAGAATTTAAAACTGAGAGTCACGTAACATCTCAGCTCCCCCACATTCAGTTCCTGTTTCTAATGCCCTTTACAAAATTGTCAAGTAAAGCATTTTAAGTGACACCAACGTAGACTTGTAAAGCTCTCAGCCCTGGGCTGGAGAGGGAAAAGGAGACAAGTTTTTCCCCTCCATTATGGAGAGGAATAAAGATCCTGGAGCAGGATACATCAGGAGGTCCTTTGAGTGCATTGTGCAGTGCTCTGCAAGTGTCAGCTGAAGATTTTACTGGCCTTGTGCACACACCAACGAATATTTAGAAAGTGGAGGTTAAACAGATGAAAAGTTTCACTCGTTAGACTGAAGGTCAGTCTGTAATTGGGAGGGAAGGTTTCAAGCACAGCAGTGGAGGAATTTTGGAATGGGCTATGAGCCTTTAAAACATGGAAATACGTGTTCATGTGTTTCCACACAGAGGTATAAAAATCTGTATTTCTTCAGTGAATTGAAAATCTTCCTGGCTTTTGAAGAACACAGATAAAGGATTCAGCTTATTTACAATTAAAACCAGGGAATGTTTTCTGGGGAAAACAGTGTTTGCAGAATCTGTAAAAGGTGATGAGTGGTATCGCGTGTCGATGCTGTTACTTGTGATTGCAGTAATGTAGGATATTTGGCAGGATACAAGGGAGGGGGAAGAGCACAAGGCACAAGTATTTTAGGCTGGAGTTGTTCCTTCTGCCTTGTGCAAATTGGTTCATTTCAAAGCCCACACAAGGACTGTGCTGGTAACACACACACAGTGTCTCCAAAGTTTCCAGGGTAAAAATTAATGACCTGACATTGTACAGTGCAGAGACCTTTTCTTAAAAAAACCCCAATATTTTATTTTACAGTATTTAAATGTCAGAGGAAGAGAAATTCAGAGTGGTGAGCTTAGGTTAGTGGAGAAGGAAGATTTTCTCCTTGCAATCCCTTCACTCCAAACTGTGAGTGCTAATCTGGGCCTTGTGTTACGATGGCCGTGTGCAGGGCTGTCCCTTGGGCTTTGGGTGTGAGCTGGTTGCTCTTAGACATGACCTTACTTAGGTCTGTGCCTCCTCTTCCTCCCTCTGCCCTTAGCTGGGCTGTAATTCAGTAATTCTCCCCAAAACATTTCCTGTCTATAAACTGGAGAAAGCATTAGCAGCTTCTGTCTTAGAGCTGAGCTTTATCCCTCATGTTCCATGAGAGGTGCTGCCTTCAAAGGACTTTTCCAGGTCACCTTGGTGGAATGGGACATGGTGAAGGCCCTTTGGACCTCTGCAGCCAAAATCTTGTGGGGAGAGGTTTGGGAGTTGGGGAGCTCTGTCACAGCATCTGCATATTCCAGTTTGGGCTTCAGCTCACCTGAAACAAGGAGCCCACTCCAGCAGCCTGCTCCAGGCAGTCCCTGTCTGCTGGGGCCCAGGTGTCACTGGGGCTCTACAGGGGCCTCATGTTCAGCAGCATCTCTGGGTTAGGTAGCAGTGCTTCCAGAATGCTCAGGGAGCTCTGCAGACAGCAGCACGTGCACACAATTCCCACAGCCTGGAAAGATCCATCAGAATGCCATGTCCACCAAAAATCGGTGTTTGCCAGAACCCTGCTTAGTGCTGCTGCAGAGAGCAAAGCTGGCCGGTGAAGGTGTGTTTGGCTGCTGTGCTGCTGCAATGTGTGGAGCAATTGCATTCGGTCTTCTGCTTCCTTACCAGTCCCTGATATTCCAGTCCCTGGAATTTTTGATGTTAGAAATCTCCAGCTGACCACAGAAACTTTCTGTCACCAAATGTAGAAAACTCCATGGCTAAAATGTTGCTCACACTGCTGTTCAAGATGTAAGATTTAGCCCATTAGGTGGGTTTTTTAATAGTTGCTGTTGCCTGAGCTGTGCTTCCAGCAAAACTGGCAGTTGGAATTTCCAGCAGATATTGAATTCTCAAATCACAAAATATATTGTACCAAAAAGTGGATGAAGGTTGCTTAAAGATTCCTAAGACTTTGTGCAATTTGCTTCCTAGGTTTGTACATGGGTTACCTGTGGGATTTGTTTTATTTTCATTTAAGGCCCCAAACTTTCTGTTATTTAGCCTGCTGGGAAGCAATCAAGTTCAGGCAAATAAATGTCTGTGGGATTCCAGTAGGTATCTAGAAAAGCAAATCCTGCAAATGGCTGTTTTCAGACTTGATATCAGAGTCTCTGTGGAAATTCCTTCAGTGGGATATAAGCTCACATCTAATGGCAGTCTCTGATTTAGGCCAAAGCTGCTTTACTGACACTCAAGCCATCCTATGGAGATCCAGCTCTAGCTAAAAACCACACAGACTTTCACAGCCCATAAATCCATCTCTTAAGTACTTTACTCAAAGGAATGTTAAGCTCTTTTACTAAATCTGCAAATTATAGCTATTTGACAACTCTGAGTTTACAGTCTGACAGCTCACGTCATCAGTCGGAACGGGATGAGCGGAGTCAGAGGCAGCGTTGCTTGCTGCTGACTTACAGGGATCTGGTAATAACAATCCACTGGAAAATGTTGGAAAGCTGTGACAGCCTGGGAACGGTTTGTGACATCTGTTAAACACACTTGTTTTTATTCCCACTGACTGCAGCGAGTTGCCAGTGGTATTTCATGGAAGCAGGGTGGTCGTGTTCTGAAGCGGGAGCCAACAGTCTCCCTTGAGAGCCTGCATCATCATCCAGGTGAATTTCTATACAAATGACCATGGCACATTGGAATACTTGAGCCAGATTAAAAAGAAGTTTCTCAACAGATTGTTTCTCCCTGACTGCAGGAGGTAATGAAGCGAAAACAGTGGCCTGTGAACTCTGCAGGAGCAGGAGAGGTGGAGGAGCCTGGGGAAGCCCTGGCTGCTGAGTGCTTTGGGGTGCCCAGCACTGGTTGCCTGGGGAGTGAACACTCACTAATGGCTTCATTGTCCAGAGCAACTCAGCCCCAATTTAAACTGAAATGGGCAGTGGCAGGAGAGCTGTGAACTCAGAGGTGCACTGATGCCATCTAAGCGTGGGCAGCCCGGAACACGCACGAGGCACAAGTGTGAGCAGTCAAGGGGCAGAGCTGTGTCTTTCCAAAGAAGACTCCCTGGATGAGTTAGTTGTGCCCTGTGACGGAATATAGGGTTCCTTATACTGTGAAAAAGTTTATGATATGTTTTATAGGCACCATCTACTTGTTTTAGTACACACTTGGCCTGAAGTTCTTACTGAACCTGCTGTAAGACCTGTGGGAGTGGTGGCACAGAAACTGAAGCAAACATTGGTTTACCAGGTAGTGGCAGCACAGCTAACTCAATTCAGCCAGTGCTGCTCTTTAAAATAGGTGCAGAAAAGAACATGGCTGTAGAAAAAACTCTACTTGCTGAATCACCCAAGCGTTGCCAACACAGTTTTTGAATCCCAGACCCAGTTTTTGCATCACAGACCGTGTAACAGAGGTGGGCAGTGGTTGTGAGTGTGGTAACGAGCGTGAAGGGAAGTCCTTGGCACTAAGTGCTGAGCTGCTGTTCAGCCAGAGGTTTATCTGGAACTGAAGACAAGCTGGGATCAGCCTGGCACAGGCTGAGTAATGTGTTTGGTTACCCACTGACTAGATAGCCATAAACAGAAGAAATGAAATAATTCTTATTTAAAGCAATGCACCTAGAGGATAAAATTTAACTTTTCCACTCTTTCCAAAGGCTTCTCCAGCAGTTTGTGGTTCTTTCCAAGCATTCCATGCCTTCCCACCAGCCTTGGGGCTGACAAGGTACAAGAACAATATAATCTACAAATCCTCTATCTTGGAGGACTTTTCCAACCTGAACGATTCCATGATTCTAAAATCTACAAACTAGCTAGGACTAATTAGAGACAAGTTTAATGCACACAGGGTGTGTTTACCTAAACTCTGGTGTTTTCATCCACTGAAAACTGAGTGTTTTATGCCCAGGAAGTGCAGAAGTGGATCTTTTCAACGGGTGTGACCTTTTCTGTAAGAGTTGCCTCAAGCCCAGCTGCAGTCGGGTGCGTTGGGCACACACGCCTGGACACCACCTGATTAGAGAGGAGCAGGAACAATGTGAGGGAATGAGCACACAACTGAGAATATAATGTTTGTCCTATAAGGAAGATCTCTAAAACCTTCCAAAGGTCCAGACTTCAGCCTAGATGAGTGTCTGTGGATCTCAAAATCTTGGGACCGCCATCACAAAGGACACTATGAAAAGGTTGGAAATGGAGAGGTTGCTGCAAGTCCTGTGGATAATTGCCTGGCTCCGTGTGCTGCGTGCGGGAAGGTCACTTCACACAGGCTGTGCAATTACCTCCTGGACAAATGGAAAATGAAATTGCAACTTTGTGTGTGATTGTCAAGCAGACAACCCAAAGTACTGGCTATCAGCAGAACTGCTGCCCTCTGAGTCACAGGAAAGCTGGCACTGTTCTCCCTGGAAACAGTGGATTTGAAGATGTCCGTCTTTTAAAATGTGGCCTTTCAAGGTGTCCAGTGAATGATGATCTGCTAAGTGTTTACACTGGTTTCTGCAGCTCTCAGTCTAACAGAGAAATCTCATCACCTGAGACCTCCCAGGGTGTTAGTGGGAAGCTAAAATTCAGACTGAGTTTAAGCAGAGGCCAAGCTGACAGCAGATACAGGGCTTAACGACAGGGGATGTGATGCACTGGAGAGGGATCGAATGGTCTTGTGCTGTCAGGATGGACTAATCACTGAAAAAGTGGGGTTTTTTTTTTCCTTTTTAACTACTCTTGTTCAAATTAGGGGCACAAAGGAAAAAAAGTCAGCATAGCAACACTATGTTGCCCAGAGTGTGTGGGTTTCAGAGGACACAGAGGTGGAAGTCCTTTCCTGTCGCAGCTGGAGGCAGATGAACAGTGTGTCTGTTGATAGGTCTTCTGAAAAGTAAGAAAAAAAATCACGGAGAGATTATGAATTACAAAATTTTTTTTAAAAGCCTTGGTTGTAATCACTCAGCATTAAAAAACTCCTTTACTTTTAGCTTTACTCTTAATTTTGGGGGAGGTGATGAGGATGCAGGAAGCACCTTTAATTTGTACTTTCTGTCAGGTTTCTTTGTGTTGTTGAAAGTACACATTTGGCTTAAGGAAAATTTGCACAGGTGTAAAGCTTTCCTTGTATAAATATTTGAATAACTGGGGGTCTGTCACTGAACTGCATTTTAGTAATTTTTTAATCAGGCTTCATTGGATTGGAAGACTTTTATTCTGTTAGGCTATAAAATAAAAGGATTTATCCTGAAAATAAATTAATAAGAATCTTTTCTGAAAATGCTGAAATGGAGTGGAATGTTTCCAGAAAAATCGAGCATTATTATGATTTTTTAAAGTGTGTATAAAATAATTCAGTCTTCCAAAAAGATGCTTAAAGTTGTTTGGATAGAGCTGGCATCTGCCAGAGTCGAGTCACACATAAGATAACATGATTGACCATTTTTGGCATGGGATGGGCTAAATTGGCTCATCTGTTGGCTGTCAGTCTCTTCTGAATTAGATCCAACGCTTTGTAGGCACGTTTCCATCTGGTTAAGTTTAGGACTCAAGCTGTTTATATATTAAAAAAAAAGTATTTTGTACCAATAACAATTTCTAGAAAAAGGTTTTTGCTTATGTTCCATTTTGAAATTATTTGGTTTTCTTTCCTGGTTAAAATAACCTCCTGAAGAGTGTAAAAAAGATATGCCCATGTATTATGTTAAGACCCTTGAAACATGCAAATAAAATGGAAAGAAATTAAAAATTTTATATGTACGTATTTAAATATATGTATATATGCATGCATATCACTCTATAATATGTGAGTTCTCTAAATTGGAAAACCAGATTTTAAGTCTGCTAATATTTTAACCATGTGCTTTAGGAAAGGAGGGATGAATACATGCTGTTACACTTGCATCGAGTCTTTCTAAGATTGGCCTTGCATTATTTTTATTCTGAATATTCGCCATCTGGCACTGGGAGCTGCAGTATTTAGTGCCACAAATAATAATGAAAAATATGGTAATAGCTCGTGATACTTTAACGTAAAAATATAAGACAGAGGGTATAAAGCTCTGGGCGTATGATCTTACAGCTGCCAAAGCATGTTGTTCCCTCTGCCCTTGTTTTCCATAAATGAGTCTTTGATTGGAGACAGCAGCAGTAATGGGAAAGTCATTGGTTAATGCACATTAATGAAACTGCGTTACTGGAGTTAATGAACTACAGTCCTGGAGAAAAATGAGCAGGAAAAACGCCAAGGTTTGTGCCTCTGTGTTCAGGTAGCTGGGGATGCATCCAAGACACACCAGGAAAATGTCTTTGACTTCAGATACACCTGAGACAGAGGGTCCTCTGTCTTTTCCACATCAGACAAGCCCCGCAGAAATGCCTGGGCTTTAAGCAAAATTGCCTTTTCCTTCTCTCTCCCCCCATCAAAATACAACGAGGAGACTGTTGCATATTCAGCAAAGCTGTTGTTCTTGCCGCAGTTAAATTGCATAATTAGATGGGGCTTAAGGAGAGCTGAACCTCGGTGATTGTGCAGGCTGAGGCAGAGGTGAATTGCAGACTAGTTCATGGAATTTACCCAGGTGAACTGCAAACCAACTCACGGACCTTATCGAGGTGTTGGTGCTTCAGGAAATTAGTTTCAGGATGTGTGTTCAAAGGCAGTGAGCATTTCCTGAACGTTCCTTTTAGAGAACAGAAGAATTTACTTTTATGATTTCTCTAAGGCTGGGTTTAATTTTGAAGACTGGCCAGGCAGCTCTGGGGACGGCAAGAGCTCTGTGGCCACGTCACGTGGCTGCTCTGTCGGCATTAAAATCAACCACTGCCACCAGCCCTGCTCTCTGGGACTCTGCTCACCACTGGAGCATCCTCTGCACTTGAAGCAAGAGTGTAAAGCACAAAGTGCCTCTGGACACAAAGAGTTTCATGTTTCCTAAAGAAAGGAAATAATTCACAGAACACTACAAGTAACAGCTCCATCCCCAACAAACAGGACTTGGCTTTCTGCTGGTCTGTGCAGCTGCCTCAGAAGAGCCACAGAGCAAAGGGAAGGATGGAAACATGAAACAGAATTTGAGTTTCCAGCTGTTAACAAAGAGTTCTGGCCAGTCCTTTGGGCTCTGCCATCCTCACCTAGGAGTTCCAGGTGCCCCCAAGCTCAGCCAAAGCAGCAACTGGCTTTGGACTCTGGGATACCCAGAAGTCCTGGACCTCTGCAGTTCATCCTTGCCCAGGTCATGGATTTACTGCCTGTGAGTAGATCAAACCTACAGTGAATCCACAGCAGCTTTTGACTTTGTCATGTCCTGATCCCTTTGCCTTCTCCAGATTTTGTTCTAACCCGTGCTCTGGCTCACTGCAAATACACCAGGCCATGCTTGAGACTCTTTGGTTGTTACTGGTTGCTTTTCTTCTTCCCTTTTTTTTC